>PYHW01010717.1:3781195-3855084 GCA_013186435.1 Turdus rufiventris
CAGAGAGGAACCTTCTGAAATTCAACAAATGTGGGGCTGACCTGCTGGAAAGCAGCTCTGTGGTGAAGGACCTGGGGGTCCTGGTGGACAACAAACTGTCCATGAACCAGCAGTGTGCCCTTGGGGCCAAGAAGGACAGTGTGATCCTGGGGAGCATTAGGAATAAATAACACTTGCCCCAGATCAAGTGAAGTCATCCTGCCCTTCTACTCAGCTCTGGTGAGGCCACATCTGGAATACTGTGTCCAGTTCTGGGCTACTCAGCAAGGAAGACAAGGAGGTAATGGAGAGAGTCCAGTGGAGACCACAAAGATGGGTAAAGGACTGAAGCACTTCTCTTATGAGGAAAGGCTGAGGGAACTGGGCCTGTCCAGCCTTGAGAAGAGACAACTGAGAGAAGACCTCATGAATGTCAGGATCTGAAGGGAAGGTGCCAAGAGGCTGGATCCAGGCTTTTCTCTGTGGAGCTGAGCAATAGGACAAGAGGCAATTAATGGGCAAAAACTAATGTACAGGAAGCTCCGCCTGGATGGGAGGAAGAACTTTTTCACGGTGTGGGTGACCAAGCACTGGGACAGGCTGTCCAGAGTGGCTGTGGAGTCTCCCTCACTGAAGATATTCAAGAACCATCTGGACACAATCCTGTGCCATGTGCTCTGATGACCCTGCTGGAGCAGCAAGGCTGGACCAGATAATCCACTGTAGTCCCTGCAACCTGACCCACTCTGTGATTCTTTAAATACTTGTATTTTTAGTATCTATAATATACACATATGCACATACACACACATAGTATGTACATGTATATGCATATATATTTTGACTCTCTCAAGACTTGGTGGGAAGAGCTCACATCAGATGTGCATCAAGCCCAGAAGGCTGTGTATGACTGTGGAAGTAGCCCACCCTTATAAGAAAAAAAAGAGAAGATAAAACCAGTGTGAGGTATAAAATAAAATTTCCACTGGTATTTCAAGTTCAGTGCTAAGAATTGCAGACCACCAGAGCAGTAGCTGCTATCTCTGCCTTTATGCTCCATAGTCCATCTTTCTGACAATTTCTTTTTGAACCTGTTTCTCCTTTTGCTGTCCAAGGGCAATGGCAGTGACTTGCAGAGCTTGCTGATGTGTTGTGTGTAAGTATCACCATTTGTTTGTACATCCCAGAATTTCAGCTGGTGTACTGTCCTTCTTGATCTGTGAGCACCAGGAAAAAATGTTCCCTTTCCACTTTCTCTATACCACCTGTCTTCCCCAACCTAAACATACCTAATTTCTCCTTGTGCCAAAAAAAAAAAAAACAAACCCTCAAAACAAACCAACCCTAAAACATATGTTCTGCTTTTTGCTTTTTTCTAGCTTTACTCTGTTCTTCAGTAAAGTTCTTCTGGCAGGAATGGAAACAGGACTAAGTCAGGACTCTTAAAGGGTGGGATTTGAAGGTCTCCTATAATTCCTCCCACCTCCAAAATACTTCTCCCAATATGCTGTGGCATCTCTGGTTTAGGTACCTCTCTTCCATTTTTAAAAATCTTCCTCATAATGCTAAATATAAATGCTTGACATATTTCTTTATGTATTTCTTTATGTATTTATTTATTTATTTTCCTGTAGTGTTAAAGCACTGGCATTGACTGCCACAGGAAATGGCATGGAGACTTAAAACCCTGGTAAAAAATAATCCGTTTCCTTTCTTATAATGCAGTGCTTGTAAAAAGGGCCAAGAATTAGCCTCTGCACCTTGGTGTTTGCTGTCAGGAGCAGAGGGGTTGACCACACCTGTCCACAGGCACTCATTGCTCCCCCGATTCCCTGCTGCCAACACACAGCAAGTTCATTTGCTTTGGTGCAGCCTCTGCATTAGTTGGGCAAGCAGGTGCTCATCACGAATGAGACTCTTCAATCTCTTTTCAGAAAGATACATGCTGGAACTCTTAGTTTCAGGTTTGGCTTGGTCTGTGTTTTTTAACTAGAAGATCTGGTGCAGAATACTTTACAGGGGGAAATATGTCCTGAGGCAGTTTATTGTTCTTTACAAACTTGCAGCAGGGCCTGGAAAAAGATGCTTAAATACTCTGTATCTCTTAAGAACAAAACAATAATAATGTTAAGAAATTTCCTTGCCACAACAATGCAAAATCTGGACCACAGTACTTGCACAGACTTTGCAATAAGCCATATAGAAAACTGAGAAGACGTGGGCTGCTCCGAGAACATTTTGCACATGTGGGTCCCACTCCTTGGCAGGGAAATATTCAAGGTACCATAGGAAAATAAAGGCAATTCTTCAAGTCTGCCATATCCATCTTGGATGGATAGACATTTCTGTTTCTATGGAGTAGTGATCAGATTTACAGCTGCCTTATAATGTTCTTGGTGCTTTCTGTGGTGTAAGTTGCTTTCCTGTTGCTTGTCCCTGACTGCCTCTCCCACACATATACCAAATATGCCTAATTTTTATGAGACAGATTTTTAAATTATTGGTTTGTTCATTTACTCTCAATGGATGTTTTGGGGTATTGACTTAAGAAATCTTAAGACATTTGTTATCTACACATAAGGGTACCATCTCTTCCTTCTTTTAAGGATCTTCTAAGGACCTGTTTATGCCACTTTATTCTGGGATTTTGGTGAAACACACTCATATTGTGTTACTTCAGCAGCAGGGGAAGGATAGGCAAGATCCCAGCAAGGTAAAAAAGGCAACCAAATGCCCCTGTAAGAGGCTTTGATGAGCAAAATGAGATACTGGATAGGGACCAAGGTGACTTCTGAGATGGTCTCAGAGAAATATCCTCTTCCTCTTTGTTGTCTTTTTGGAGTTACACAGAAGTTATGAAAAAACCAAGAAAGGCAAATCTTCTGAATTCATTGTTTGGACAGGAAGCCTCAGTTTTTAGCAGGTGGAAAATAACTTTCTGTAAATAACCTTTTTTTTTTTTTTTAATTCTCCAGTATTGCTTTGCTATTGAGCAACACGTTAACTGCAATTGTCAGCATACTGTATGAAGAAAGTAGCATGATGTTGTTACAGAAATTATTAATAACAGAAAAAAAACCTGCCTAAATGCCAGAGGGAATGAGGAAAATTTATTTTAATATGAAGCTATGTAATTTGTAAGAGGCTTTTAATATCTATTTGCTGTAGACTAGGCTGAACTCTCATCTCCTCATTGTCTTTATATCTGATTTTGCTCTGTCATGTTCTTACTAAGGCATGTTTACCATTATCTTGATCTTAAAAAGTATGTAAAAGTATGTAGCACACGTAGCTATACACTGATTTCTCTGGTAGCTGCAAAGCACATAGGTATTTGCAAATCTCGTGGTGTTGCCATGTGTTCTGGACTTTAACACAGATAAGCACAAATTATAAGAAAGCTGTGGAACTTGTGCAGCACAGGGGATCCCTGGAGCTGGAGCAGGGGACAAACCATGGGCAGACACAAACTTAGGGGCAGCTTCAGGGCTGCACTGCAGTTCCATGCCAGGGCCTGCAGCTTCCTTCACCTTCAGCCAGATAAACAATCACTGTGCCACACTGATGGCCTGTCCATCACAAGTGGGACTTAGGAGATGCTTATTGGAAAGCAAAGTCTAATTGCCCACGCAGGCTCTGCTGCACAGCTGCTGCTGCCTCTCCCACCCTGACCTCCCTCCACACACAGCATCTGGTGCCTTCCCACCCTGCTCCCTCACTACCTCATTTCTCTCTGTCTCCTTCATATCCTCATTTCTCTTTGAATCATTAAGGCTGTAAAAGACCCCTAAGGTTATGGAGCCCAATGATTAACCTGGCACCATCATTTCACCCCTAAACCAAGTCCTCAAGTGCCACATCCACAATGTCCATTTGAACACTTCCACATGTCCTTTTGAACACTTCCAGGGATGGTGATTTCACCACTTCCCTGAGCAGTCTGTTCTAATGTCTGACCACCTCTCCAGTGAAGACATTTCTCCTAATATCCAAACTAAACCTCCTCTGGTGCAACATCTGGAGACCATTTCCTCTTTTCCTATCACTCACTTCGGGAAGAGAACAATCTCCACCTGCCTACAGTCTCTTTTCAAGTAGTTACAAAGACCAAAGAAGCCTCCTGAGCCTCCTCTCTTATCTGGGCTAAACAACCCCAGCTCCATCAGCAGCTCCTCATGGGACTGTGCTCCAGACCCTTCACCAGCTTCACTGCCCTTCTCTGAACTTGCTCCAGCCACTCAATGTCTTTCCTGAACTCTGGGGCCCAAAACCGAACACAGCATTTGAGGCGTGGCTTCACTTGAGCCAAGCAGAGGAGGACATTCACTGCCCTAGTCCTGCTGGTCACACCACTGCTGATACAAAGGATTACAAATTTTTGGCAGTGGGCTGCCTGGAGAGCAGCCCTAGTGCAGCTGTGATGGGGACACAGGACACACTATGCATGGGCACACTGGGAGATCCCAGGGAAGGCATCTGCAAAATTCCCAAGCAGCTCCTGCTACCCCATAGGACAAGAGCCTGTTCTTCCCTCTGCTCTGCAACCCTGGGTGTGCACACACAGACAGCTGCACTCAGATCAGGTGGGCAGCACCAACCTTTTAGTCCTCTAATGCACACCTTGACACCATGCAAATATCAGAACTCCCTTTCACCACCTGTAGAGCTCTTGCAGGCTCTTCCTAAGCCTAACCCCATTTTGGCCTTGGCTTTGCTCCTTCAGTGACAACAGCAAGACACACACTGCATAGCCAGAAAAACTTTCTATGAGAAGCATCATGTGGATTTGTGCTTGCTTTTCATTGACAGTGCTGAGCTGGGGCATTTCACACCTCATGGATGAGAAACTGATGGTTTTTAAAAATTTTCTATTGCACTACAGGACCCAGGGCCAACTCACTCCCTCTCCTTCTCTGCTATGAACCCCAAAAGAAGTTGAGTCAGAAGAGTGACCTTGGATTTACACCTCTGATAGCAAGAACAACATTTGCCTGAAAGTGAAATTAAGAAATTTGTGCTGTAAGGATAAAGAAGGTGCTGCTAAAAAATTCTCAACATAAAATTAATCTGGTTGCAAAGCAGGAACTGATAAATCAGCAGTGAATTTTTTACAAAACAGAAAGCTTAAGAAATCACAGTACTCCACTTCTTCATGATTCTGTATGTTTTTCTTACTGTAAATCATTGCCACTGAGTTTAATAGGGCTTGCACAATAATGTAAGTATTTCTTAATATAATTGCTATTTGTGATCCCACTCATGCTTCAAAGATTTTTTTACTGGAGGGGAAAACTTCCATTTTCCAAGTGACTCATTTGTAATGAAAACTGAAAAAAGACCACAACCCTGCCTGCAATGAAATTGAATTAAAGGGGAAGGCATTTTTATGTGATGCCCAGCATATGAGTCAGGCATTTTGAACTGTTTTAAGAATCAGCTCCATGTTGCTCATGGACACTGAGCCTGTTGATTACAGCTGACCCAGAGCTGCTGGAGCAGGAGTGTTTCTAGCCCTTGTTTTTTAAATAAAATCTTACACTGCACTTTTACATTTCCAAAGTAGGTTTTTGGCTCAGGAAAAATGCCATCTTGGGTAAGTGTGGGGTTCAGTGGAGATGGGCATGAAGGACTCCAGCCCAAGACACAGCACATGGGGCTGCAAGTTCTTCCACCCCCTTTGGCCCCTCTGCTGAGACCACCCATGCCAGTGCCACCCGAGAGATGAGTTTTGGGAACCCAGGCTTTCATGAAGCCAACAAAACCCCATGGCACTGTCACCAAGGGGCACGAGAGGGGACAGTCACTCCTGCTGCTGCCATCAGCACTTCACCAACCCCTTGCACCCCTCCCCACAGACTGAGTGCTGCACAGTTTATTCTGGTGTTTACAGATCAGCCAAAGGTTAGAGGTGTCCCCTCTGGTGGCAGAGGAGTGAGAGAAGAGAAAGAGATACGGACTATTGGTCCACTTACATCATTGGGAATAGTAAGTTCATGGGAACTGGTTGGAGTAGTGGCATCCAGTCCTATTCAGGGGACAGAGGGAAAATGTTACGCCAGCTGTTTGCAAGAAGGGCAAGACACAACAAATGAAATTTTAAAGAAGGAAACATACAGAAAGGAGAGAAAAAAAAAGAGAAAAGAAAGGAGCAAAGAAAAATAGAGAACTGCTAGTGAAACAGAAAAGAAAGCAAAGAATGCAAAACTCAGAGGGCTGGACTAATTTTAAATGAGTCTTATTTTAGTTAACCTTTAACCCACCAAAGCAACAAATGTCACATGATATTCCACAGGGTCATCACAAAAAGCTTCTAGAAAATTAAGGGTTTCCTCTAAAAATAGTCTCCGAAGCTTGTTCTAAACACATCAATTGAGAAATTAATGGAAGGCTGAAATTGGACCTGACTACTAGGAATTCTAGAATATGGAAAATTAAAGTGGATGTCGAATGAACAATTAGCTGAACAAAATACATATTTATGAAAAATAACAAAAAAATTAAAATAAGGACAAAGAAATTAACCTATGAAAATCTGGAAATTATATGTGGGATTAGTTGCTGAAGAAATGTTGGGAAGGGTAATTTTGGAAGGGGAATGGACAAAGTACTCTAAGCTGCATACATTTGTTTGTAAATTGGGTGGACAAAAGGAAAATGCTCAGGAAAAATGGAATTACTGCTCTAACACACAGTAACATTACAAAAACGTACATCTCACAAATATTACCAGGAAAAGATTAAGGAGCAGGATGTTAATGACAAGAATAAGGAAAATACAAAGCTAGGAAAGGCCATTTTGTATTACTTGTAGGTATTTTATCAGATACATCACAAAGAAACAAAAATATGTTTTGATGTAATGAATCTTTCTCTTATTTTCCCTTTTTTAAAATTGTATTATCTGCAAAGACATGCCAAAAATAGTAATTTCTAACTAGAATATTAAAAAAATTCTATTAAAAAGTGACTAATTTTATTTGTTTACATTCAATTATGAATTTCATAAGCTTATTTCACACTGAATATCAAATAGTCAAGTCGCTCACAGAATTTGTGACGTATGTGATAAAATGTTATTTGCCATACAAAGCATGTACCAGTACAGATGCACTTCTGTTCTGTGAAGTTTTTAGATGCCAAGCATATATGTTGTGAAGCACAGTAAAAATGTTCATTTGCAGGCTTAAGTGACTTCTCGCTCTTCAATCAAGAATTCAGCCGCAGCTTTTATTAAGTATGGAGCAAATTTTAAGTCCTTAACTAAATTTCCTTTGCATTTTGCAGCTATATTTGTATTATCTAGTAGGAATTGAGGCACTTGTCCCAGCAGTGATGATTACAGATGCTCTCAAGACATTTGGCTCTACAGGAATTCAACTTTCAGCATGCCATAGTTTCTTTAACTGCTGTTTCTGTGCCATGAATACAAACTGCTTTCCCATGTTTGCGTCTCTGATCCATGTCAGCAAAGCCTGGACAAGAAGCACGCCCAAGCATTTCCCTCAGAACCAACTGGTACATACTGTATGGTCCACAATAACTTTGCCAGGACTGAACAGAAGAAACTCAGGGCTTTTAGCCAAGGGAACAAATGAAGCAGTTGTGATTAATAAAAGTAACAAACAAAGCATGTTTTAGTAATGATGAAAGGAAATGTAACAGAGGGAGGGAAGAACAGAGATTAATGTGAAAAACAGAAGGATTGCTGGTCATTGACCACATTTATTATTAAAATGATGTAATGACCACGGGAAACAAAGCTGTTAAGAAGAAGGACATCCCCAGGGGGTCATGGGTACGTACCAGGGAAACCAGGGGTGGTCTGCCCAAGGGGAGTAAAGGGGGGATGCTGCATAGCCAACTGGTGAAGCTTGGTCAACTGCAGGGCAGGATGGGAAATTAGAACTAACCAATCAAATGGAATTATTTCAGAGCAGAGAAACCATCTTACGTGTTCTAAAACTGGATTAATTAAAATTATATTGAAAAATAAAAGGTTTAATCATTCATTCTAATCTACCATAGAGAAAAAAAAAACCCGAACTGGTTATAAATGACATCTCTACTGTTATTACATGTAATGGCTATTGTTAATATTAACTAATTACTGTAGAATTAAATATTAAAAGAACTCAAATATATCACATGCAAAAAGACCAAGATAAATGTCATTTGTTCCTGGGCCATTGTACTTTCTAGCAATTATTACACAAGATAAGAGATAAGCTGGGCTAATACTTGGCTATACAGTGTGTTGGCCTGGAAAGGTTTCCTTAGGCCGTGAATTTATTGCTAACTGTAGAAAGCAAATGCTGCCCAGAACAAATAAGAGGGAGAGAAACAAAAAGGGAGTAATTTACATGTGCTGGACTCACGTCTGGATGAGGGATGGCATACTGCCCCTGAATCGTGAAGGCCTGGAAACAACAAGCACAATTAAGACATGGGTTAGTCAGATGGGACAAGCAGCATTCCTGTTCTCATCAGAAAAGCTCCTCATGACCCCTCCCAGCAAATGCCACCTGCATTGCTTTCCACATTGAGTGAGCTTTAATTGTCTTGTGCTGCTTGATAACCCTTGGCATGGCACAGAGAGGTCTCTGTCAGGCTGCCCATTTACCTTTTGCAAGCTGAGAATGCCAAGTGCCACTGCCCGAGCTCTGACGATCTTGGCTCTCAGCACCTCTCTTAAGTTCAGCTCTGTCTGCCAGGAGCAGAGCTGAGGACACTGAGGGGGTCAAGGAGCACAGGGAATGCCAGTGACACCAGCGCACCTAGGGAGATGCTGATGCCAGAGCAGCAAGAGGCACAGTGAGGAGGGGACAGACCTGCTCAGGGGATGCCTGGCCCTGTCCTCCAGCCCCTGACTTCCAGGTGTGTGCAGGTCCACGTGCCAGCTCTGAGCCACCTGGTCTGACAGCCACAGATGCCAACCAAGTGCCAGCAACAGTGTGTCCTGGGGCATCTCACAGTGTTCAAGCTGCTGTGCATACCTGAGCATGTGTGCTGATGGCAGCCTGCCCGGGCACAGGGCCAGGAGGCCAATTTGGAGACAGGAGCATCATGGAGACCCCCAGCATGGTGGGTGGCCTTATCTTCCACAACAAGCCAAGTATCCTCCTTCCAAATCCAGCCACTCTGCACCACAAGAGCAGTGCAAGGGATGCAGTTTCTGGCATTTCTGGTAGCACTGGAGTGAGGTACGGGGGAAAAAAAGCACGAGAGAGGAGGGATAGGGTGGCATGCCTGGCACCAGTTAACACAGCTCTTTGTCTCTCTTGCTAATCCAGTTCAATTCTCTGCAGTGGCTTACAAAAAACAAACTACAGAGAGTTTATGATTTTCTATTATGTATGAAAGGAATGGCATGTCAGAAAAAAATTAATGTGCTTGTGCTTAGACAGGCAGGAAGGCAGAAGGACAAATTATAACATAAATATTTGTAGTGGGAGAATTATAAACAGGAACAGAGCTGATTAGCTTAGTTTGCAAAATGCTTATTTGACAAAAGGCCTCTTAGAAAGTAATGAATCCTCTGCAAATGATAAAACAATTCATTTAATGGAGTTCAGTTATTAAAACCTTTAATGTCTCAACTGCATGATGCATATTTCTGCAGCAGAATTTCCCTTCTGGAGCAGAAACATTTCATTTAATTTTTAAATTAGTTATAAGGCCAGGCCATAATCTGGCAAACATTATGTACATGAGCAGTTTTCAGGGAGAAGTGTGTTTACTAGGCTCATGGGAGGTTCATAGGCAAACATTCATGAGCATCTATAGGGAATGGGCATCATCGATGGGTTATAAACCATAAGAAAAGGTTCCAGTCCACAAAAGCAGGAGATCAGTGGGTCTAAAGGAAATGTATTCAGGCAAGTGAAACTTGTTTAACTGTTTCACCAAATGAAGAGAACCTGAGTGGGGAGGGGCTCTGTGCTCAGCCAAGCACAGCAGCAGCTTCAGGGAGGTAACAGCTGGGTCTGTGAGCAAACAGTGGGTTTGGAAACCACACTTTGGTGTCTGAGTGTCTGTGCTGGATCACAAGTGTCTTTTCTGGTCTCAGCTGTGCTTCAAACCCAGCTGAGAGAACATCTTTCACATGGCTGGTTTCCAAGAAGTGGTCTGCAAACCAGCAAGAGCCCATCACAAAAAAGTCACCAGCAAACCTGATAGGAGTCACTCCTTCGCTCATCATTCTGCTTCCTCATACCTCCATGTTTATGTAGGAGGAAGCAAACAAATTGGAGAAGTAACAAAAACAATGATCATTCAGTGCTCAAACCAGGTTTACTTGGTTGTTTGGTAGTCCATGAAAACCAGAATGGACAAAAGGGGCCTTGAATTTTTTTCCCCAGTAAAAGAAAGAAAGAAAGGTTTTAATTTCTCAGGCTGCCAAAAGATCATTTGATTGATTTAGCTTGAGAAAACAGTCTCTGTCTGCTGTACCCCTTGTCAGGGGACCCATGTTTTTTTTGAGGCTGAGGGCTGGGGCTTGCTAAGCTCAAGTCTTATTAGAGGCTACTGAGACATCTGTCCTGTAATGCTCCACTGAGCACATGGGCTATGGATCTGCTTCCATCAAAGTCAAGGACAACTGCCCTACTGATGTAAGTACCAGCAGGGATGACCTGGTCTGCACATTTTCCTCAATTTAGACCACTGTACTGGTAAGAGACATAAAGCAAAGCTGCAGCCTCTGAGTACCCATTTAAACACCAATGTAGCACACGGGGTAGAAATTTCCAATTAACCATTGCACATGCTGAACAACAGTAGGGGCAGAGCAGGGCAGCGTTCAGTTTCCTTTTAGTTTTTTTATGCCATGCAGTATCAAAGAAGCACAAGAGAATTAAAAGCAATGCTAAGAGGGGAAGAACCCCAACTTCTTAAGGATAACTAGAAATTATGTTTTGCTTTATATATTATATATATATTTTATATATATATATATGTAATATAATATATTTTATAGTACTTATTGCACAAAGTCTTAAACAAAAAAATCCTTTCAAGATAGCCACGATGTAATTTAGAATAGAAAAATAACTTCTGATAGCTTATCTGAAAGGTTGAATGGAACTAACAGTGCTAATAATTTTTTAAAAAATTAATTTCCACTAATGAAACCTGGTTAAAGTGTTTTTCCATACTGGTGTCCAAACACATCTTAAGGATTTTCTTAAAAATTCTGCTTAGTCAGAGCACACAGAAGGTATCTGCCTCTTACACTCTCTCTGACATCAACAAGGTTGCATTAAAAAAGCACTGATAAAACAGAAGATGACAAGAGCTATTAGATCTGAAAATAGGATAGCTTAAATTATTTATACAAACTGCTCACCACCCTCTAGCAAACAGTTTCAATGCTTTTGAGTAATCATATACAGTCTTTGAAGATAGTGGCAATTACAACTCTGGTAGAATAGACTGCTGCATATATATACACACATTTCTTAAAGGAAAGCACTGCAGTGTAAACTTACACACAGGGAGTAAATTATTCTGACCTTTCAGTCATAGACCAGTTTCTGGCACATTATTTTTCTTACATTTCAATTCAGCTTTGGCACTAAGGAAGCAGATTTCTTATTTTGATGACAACAAGTAACAGTAGTAGGCTCGAGCATGATGGAAGCTACTACATCCAGATAATGAAAATCTGGATAAATATCAGAACAAATCATTACAGTGTAGAAGGTAAAACTCTGAGACAAAAAAAAAATCAGAGACAGCTCATGACAAGGGCGGTCAGAAGCATTTTGGTATATGCTTGGGAGGTGCAGGAGCTTCCTTATACACCAGCAGACTGTGGCAGCATGGGTTGTCACACCAACAATGCCAGCAGCACCTTGGGCACTCGGTCCCACCAGGAACTCCATGTCCAGTTTCTCATATGATCTCCAAATTGCCCGAGGTGGGACACAGTCTGTGCCATCAGCCCACACCCTGTGACAGGGCAATGACCTTGGATGGGTTGATGGGGTGGGAGAGGGGACCTGCCTGCAGATGTTCCACCGTGCAGGTAATTGGGCAATTGCTTAAAAAGGGACTTTGGGGAAAAGATCTGGGGATGGGGTCCCTTACTGCCAGAGAGGCTTTACATATGTTAATCCTGAGCAGAGAGATGTCTGCTTTCCTCTAGGCTGGGTTCATGGGGTCGGTTTCCCCTTGAGTTAGGCAGGGCTTGCAGCATCTTACTCCTCCACCACTGCTTGAAGCCTGGTGCCTGCACAGGTCCCCTTGTGACCCTGCCATGGTGTTTGTAGGATATTTATCAGCTCTGTTCATCACTGGCTCTTCAGTGAAAGCTGCATTCCCCCTGCAAGGGATGATGGCAGAGCATTGCTGCTACGCCTCTGTCACATGCTGCAGACCCATCTCAGATATTACTAAAAAACACAGCAGAACCAATTGCATGTGGGTTTTTTAAGGCAGATGAGAACCCTGACTAAGACAGCTTAAGGTGAAGGGGGAATCATCAAAACTTCCTTATACAGAAAAGAAACAGGAGTGCTGTTCTTGTGTTATCAATCAGGCTGTTCCACACCATGGTTGGGAAGATCTACATTTGCATAAAAGTAGTTGCAGCCACCTCGGAATTCCATTGCTACCTGTCCTGAGGGACTACAAGCAGTGGAAATTATGTGTGTGTAAATCCTTACTGCAAAATGCACTATTTGGTCCCCAAAAGAATGCAAACTATGAGAGAAAAATCACACTTTCCATTAGCAGAAATGTCCTGCTGTTTCATCATCTCTGGAAATTGACAAAACTGTTTTTACTGCATGTGAAGCTGAAAATTAATGAAAAAAACCCCAATCACTACAATAAGCAGGGATGGCCCACTCAATGAATTCCTGATTTGGACACCTCTCAATTTGCAGAAGGGAAAACTTTTCTTGATTAGAGAAGTTAATGTTAAATCTTGGTAGAATACGAGATTGTCACAATTTTGTGTAAAGTTTGCAATGCAGTGTTCTCCTGTCCTGCAAACTGCAAGCACACACAGTAGACAAAGCACATCAATACTATACCAGGCAAGAAAGAGTAAAAGTTGAAAACTAACAGGCGCTGGCTGAGGCTGGGCCAGGACGGTGTGGTTTCCAGCTGAAGCCAAAATGGTGTCTGCTCTTACCTGGCCACCTGCAAAAATGATAGGTGCAGAGGCAGGTTTGGGACGGTAGGGGATGGTGGCACCTTTGGGTGGGGACTGCAGACAAAAACACAAAGCAGTCAAAATGCAGAACAAAGCAGAGCTTCTATTAAAAAGATGTCTCTTTTTACAAATATTGATCACCTCAGACAACAAAGTATGTAGAAAACCCAGCCCAGCCCACCTTGCCCTCCACCCCATCAGACCAAAAGCATGCTAGAGGCCTTTTGTCTGGGCTACAAGGGAAGAGCTGAGCACCTGAGTGCATGGCCAAAACAGGCAATGGTGGCACCTGTGGTTTCATTACTGCCACTGTCAGATGAAGCTATGAAACTTCATTAAGCATGTTAAGGCATTTCAGGAAACATAAGTACAATTTTGAAAATGGCCAATGCTTTGGAAATTACGGGCATTTTTGGAAAGGGTTACAATGCTCATATTTTTACATAAATTTATTTTGTGTATCATTTAATCTAATGGCTAAAAAACTGCCATCAAAATGAAACTTACTGGTCTTATGCAATGACCTGACCCTAAGGGCAAAAAGTCCTGGCTGATCAAAATTATTTCTATTTTAAACAAGGCCTGGATGTTTTCTGCCCTATTCTATATCAGAATAAAATTTGTTTCTTTCAGAATGACTGCAATTCTGTGCTGGACCTGGCTGTTCAACAATGTTATGAGAGCCTTGGACTGCTAAGCTTTACTTTAAGAGGCTTTCAAAAAAAGCAGGAAAAGCAAAGTGTAATAGAGCCTCTGGAAATTCCTGGCATGAGAAGGGAAGGGCAGGCAGTGCCCCAGGGGAACCCACAGCAATTGACAATTATTAATAATGTGTTTGAGCATCTCCTGAGTGAGAAGGAACACGCTGGGTGCCCGCTTACCTCCAGCATCACCACGCAGATCTGCTTCACACACTGGATGATGGCGTCGGGGGTGCCGGATATGGTCACCGCGCGCTCCGTCGAGTTGGGCAGCATGTCCCCTGCCACCTGTACCTGGGCTCCTGTGGACTTCAGCACAGACAGAGCAAAGGCACTGTCACTGCCATGCAGCAATGGCACCTGTCCAGTCATTCACTGACACAACAGAGGGAGTGCAGCCCTAAACTTTTTGTGTTTTCTTTGCTGGATATGGTAGAGCACGTATGGAAACTCCTAACCTGGATGTGGATTTGGCTGTTCAAGTAAGTTTGCCAACACTACCACCCTGGGGAGGTTAGTCCTCAGTAGCTGTTAGTGAATCAAACTGCAACCTGAACTTCAGGAGACTCTCAGACAGACAGTTGCAGTGCTGACTAGAAAGTGAAAAGGGTGAAATGAAGTACTCTACAATAATTAAAAAAATTAAAAGAAAAAACCCCAATAATTGAAGAAGCTTGGCTAATCAAACAAGTCACTCTTTAATCTACTGATGGTTGACTTGTGTCTCTTGTTGAAATTCAGGGCTTCCTTTTGCTATATGGTACAGAAGCACTTCTAAATCATAATTAGTGTTGATTAAATATATGCATATTATCAACTTTTAGCTCATTAATGAACCCAAGAAAGTAATGAGCCACTCTTGGGGGTTTTTTTGCTCTTTTAAAAAAATTTAATCTTGTGTGTCTTAGTTAGGAAAAAACCACAACAGAACAAAGGAAAAGAAGAAGAAAATACAGGAGGCCCAAACAACACTTGACATTATTATACAAACACAGAAGACCTTTTCAGTGAATAGAGAAAAACTCAGGCATTTTATGTTGACTAAGCTCTTTAACATATTACACAAAAGATCTGTTCCTGACTGTAATTGCAATGCAGTATTTGGGGTTTAAAATAGAAGTTTTTTCAGTAACCATTGACTTTGCATCAGTCAGCAAGTAGTTAATTTGTTTTCCTGCTAGTTATACACAACACATGTGTTACCCTTTTTTCCAAAGAATGAATAATGTACTGATTTTATCTTCTGTTCACTAATGCTGTTTAAGACCAAAGTATCAATTCCTGGCCCCATAACAGGTTTTGGAATTTCACCATAATTTGATCAATCCCTCATGCTTTGGTTTTCTTTTTTTCCATAATCGTATCTCAAAAATAGTACTGCAACTCTACATGTTGTTCCTGGATGCACGACTGAACAAGGAGCAGTTGCTCCTTTTGCAACTGCTCAGTGTGTTGTGTGATAATCAAATTAGACACATCTTGGGCTGGATGATCCTTGATTTCCCCCTCTTTCCTCATATTTGCTTTTTAACATACATTCCCAGGTATCTGTACATCCAGCAGAAAAAACTGCCAAATACCAGAGTAATTTATGCATTCACTCCCAGTGCTAATCTTGTTTCTTCTCTGACTTTGGTCATATACCAGTAGCAAGAAACAGGTAATATTTTGTTCATTACCCTTATGCTTCGGAAGATGAGCAGTGTGACTTCTCACTACATTAGCCTTAACAAAACACCTTTTTGGCTAAACACTATCCTTTTACCAGACTACAGGCAATTGCTTCTGAAACTATGCTCAGGAGGATAAGCACTTCAATCACTTCATTTAACCAACAGACCAATCTCACCTTTAAAAACCTATGTCCTAAGCAAGTTCCCACAGCTCTGAGTGGAGTTTCCAATATTGAATATAAAATCTAAAGTACAGACATCTGTAAAACCTAGAGCTAAGCAATCACTAGCACACAGTTCACACTCATGCCTGCTCCTATTTTAACACAACTAAGAAATCAACTGAGAAATTCCATAAAACCTACTGTCTTGAATCCACACTTGAGATTAAAAAAAAAAAAACGGAGTTGCAACTTTGTAGAGCCTGTCAAAACCCTTTTGTTTTGACACAGTCAAATTAAAAAAAAATGGATCAATGTGTTATGTTACTATTCAACACTTCATCCTATGTTGCAACAAATTAAAATTTGGAAGGAATATTGTCACTTCCTCCAGAATAACAATCCATTTTTCTGAAGTGTCCTATTCAGATTTTCTCTATATAACTGAGCATATACCTGATTTTCTTGTATGAGTGAGTAAAAACACCAGATCCTTGGCTTGGCATGTGCTATATTGTTACAGTCATGCATGGAAGAGTTAAAGTGGGCCCTGTATGGTACTTTTTGCTATTTTTGGTTAGACAAAAAAGTGGCTTTTAGCACACTGAATGAATACCTCTAGCTGAAGTCTGGAGTAAAACTAAATTCTGCATGTATTTGGAATGCATCAAATCAAGTCACCTCTGGTACAGTGACATTAAGGAGAAACAGGGAAGGAACATGAAAATCACACTTGTCTAGAAAGTAAATCTAATAGCCTGGAATCCCCAGTGCTGCTTGGGCTTTTCTCTGACTGTAAGAGTGGTAATTAATTTGGAAATGGCTGCAACTCTTTGACTTGGAGTCCCCTGGGCAGGGATCTGTGCTGGAAGACAAACTCGAAGAGCCATTTGTCACTGTCGCTTTGCTTAACTGTGCATGAAAGACTTTATACATTTGTAAAGCTGTTTCTCTATTTCACACATGGTCTTTAGTGTCAAGAAAAGTACAAGTCCAGCTGTGCTGGACCCTCTCCTTCTCCCAGAGCAAGGCTTTTCCAGGTTTTTCAGTCGACACATGCTCCTGTTGGTGTGATCAGCAAAGTGCAATGGGTGATGCTGGCAGGGCACACTGCAGTAGGATGCCGAGCTAACCAGTGCCCCCAGCACACATGCCAAGACTTACCTCCCTGATTTCTTTGATTTTGGAGCCTCCTTTTCCTATAAGGGATCCACACTGGCTTGCTGGGACGACGAGCCGCAGCGTTACGGGCGGTTTGCTTGTCACCGAGCTGTTTGTCATCGAAGCGTTGATGTCCTGTAATCACAGTGCCAGCGAGCATTAGCGGGGGGTTTGCCACTCCTGGCGAGCACTGAAGGGCTCAGAGCAAATGCCCAGGCTGGCTGTGGAGACCTGAGGAGTGTGCAAGCAGCTGTGGCTGGTTTTTATGGTAAGGAAAGCTCACCACAGCTCTGCTGGTGATACACTGTAAGCAGGAAGCTGCCTGTGCCGGAGAAACCCTTCGGATGTCTAGCAATGCAAGATCTGTGCTGTGGGACCAGAGGGCAAGACTAGGGAGGAGGAAGTGTGTTTGCCATTAGACTAGCCAAAACAGGACAAAAAGACAAAGAAGCTTTTGGGTTCACAGGCTTCCATAACCTGTTTTGGTCTGTTTTGGTGTCTTTTTCACCACCTCAGTTAGAAAATTTACACAGTGTAATGCATTTCTACATTTCACATGTCTCCTCCCAGATCTGATTCAAAGGAAACGGTTTAAAAAAGGAATGACAAAGAACATGTGAATAATCTGAAGCAGAGAAACTCAGATGATTTTGGTAAGTCTTCTGCCACTCTCTAGATTTAATTTCTCTTTTGTAGCAGGTCCATAAATATTTGTAGTACTACACAACTTCTAAAATCTTTTCCATCTTGGTTATGTAATCAGAGTACAAAAAGCTCAGCAGAACAGTAATTGCCTGTGTCCATGTAATACATCCATGTATCCCACTATCCAATGAGACTACGTTACACACTCCCATAAGCACTTCAATACACTACTTGTTGCAAGATTTAAATTGTTTTAAATATATTTTGTTTGTTCAAAATCTTGTAGGCAAGACAAAACAATCCCTCTAAAGACTTCATCACAGAGGAAAAGAGAAAGCTCATATTCCCACTGATTGTGGGATGTTTTGAAGGAACTTAGGATGATAAAAGCTACAAGCTGCACTGCAGCTGCTCAACAACTCATGAGAATCACAGAGTGTTTTGGTAACACTAGCTATGAGTTGAGAAGACTCATCCATGAGGTGGCATGGCACGGCTATTATACCGGAATGGTACTAAAAGATTAGGACAGGAATGAGAAAACATGCATTTCCTATTAAGTTATTTATGATGCAACAAGAGCTCCAGCAGACAGAACTGATGTGATTTCCTATGCTTATAAAGACTATCACTTAAAAAAAAAAAACCCAAGAAACAAACCAAGTGACTATATTGTGCAAACAGGACCCCAAGTTATAAAAAAACAACCAACAACAAAACTACTCAGCACTTCAAGAAACTCTGCACATCTCACTGAACTACTGTGGGAGCACAGTGACACCAGCACCAATTCCTGCAGTACTTCCCTAGTTTTGATGATAGCATTCTTCCATCCAAGAAAAGGCTTGGTATGACCTTATTAGCTCACAAGAGAAGAAAATAAAATCTTGAATGGAACAAGGCATTGATGCATGTGACAAGACGCTACCAAAAAATTCCTCTGCCAGCCAGTAGTAAATCACATTCTGTTTAGTGGCTGTGTCAGTGAGAGACTGCAATCCAAAATAAAGCCAGAAGGATAACAGAATTTTGCAGTACCCATGTATCTGAGATAAAGCTACGCTGATTTTTCAGCTGGAAGATTCCATCTCACTGTATCATGTTTGTGTCAGGTGGAGGCACATGTAGGTGAAAAATCCTCTTCAGCCACACAGCACGAAACTTAATAATGTCTCCTAGTTCCATGTCATATGCAGCCTGGCCTCAAAGCCTTCACTGAACTTTCTGCCTTCAAAAGCACTTTGCAGGAGCTGGAAGCCACTGTCATCAACATTTAAGAAGAGCAAAATAAACGTGGGGGCTCAGCAGCTGGGAGTACATACAGGAATTATTCCATCTTAAATAGGTGACAAAGGAGAAATAAGCAGAAAAAATCCCCTTCAGAACTGCAGGCTTCCAAGTAGGGATGGCTGGAGACTTCCCCACAGAAAGCCATCTTTAAAACTGGGAGATTCCTATTTATTTAACTTCTAACTTTTTGGGGCATTACATCCATTTGTTCAGGGCTCTGGCAGACACTACAGCTGGACCTTGGCTTTCTCCCTGCTTGGCTCCTCAGCCAAGACAGGCTAACTGGGAGCCTGGAAGTGCTGAAGAGCCAACAGCATCCCTCTCTCTTGGCATCCCAGGGTCATAGCTCATAAGGCTTCCCAAGACAAGCTAACCTGGCAGCTCAGAAATCTACCAAGTCTCTAAGGAAAACAACGTACCACAATTCTTCTCTTCTGGTTTCAAAGGAAGTGTTAAACTCCAATTTTCACAGCAAGGAGGATTCTGTGAGGTGGCTCCTCACTTGGAAATAACCACCAAAGTTCTGACCACAGCTGTACTAGCAAGAATTAATGTTTGTCAGAAAGGCATCACTCTGATTGCTTTTATCACCTTCCTTTCTCTTCTCTTCTTCCTAGAGCTGAGCAAGTTCTCCATAGATGTTTACAGAGGAACAAGGATTCTAGAAACCCTTTTCTTATTTATCTCAGAAGGTCTGACTACTGAGCTGTGCCTGCTGGTTATTCCACTGCTTAAGTACCACGTGCTTTCAAGCAAAGCTAGAGGTGCCCCACTCACAAGTGAAGTTACAGCTGCATTTCTTGGGTCTCAGCCTCCAGTCCAGAAATGACTGTGTTGAAATGTCCCCTCTTGCAATTCCAGTGGTCTGCCTGTGTTAGTGTCATTTTTTAACAATGCTCTTTCTCCCCTGCAGTGAACACTTTAGGTATTTATGTAAATACCTTCTTAGCTTGTAAATTCATCACAAGACTGCTAGAAAAGCAACTTCCATTGGGAAGATTGTCAAAGCAGACTTATACAAGGCTACAGAGCAAGCACAAGACAAACAACCTTTCGCATTTTTTTATCTATCTGACACATTTTGAGATTTTTACTAACATTAGAAAAGCATTCTAGGACTTCCTAGACCTGCTTATCTCCAGGTATACAGCTGTAGGGTGGAAAATACTGGACCAAGGTGTTCATGTGGGCCTGCATAACAAATACCAAAAAGATCCCTCAAAGCAGCAGTTTCACACATGCATCTTTTTTCTTATGTTTCAACATAGCTGCAATAACCAGAGCTGGACTGAATTTTTTAAAGGGCTGACGAAATCACCAGCAAAAAGACATGCATGAAAAATAGCACTTGGTAGCTAGCTAATTTGTAATTTCTGAAACAGCACTTAATTTTGCCCCCAGAGGCTTTACAGTAACCTCATTTTATTGGCAGAAAGATTTATAGGAAACCTAACTGATTATATATATCATGTATTATATATACAAAATGTATTATATATATATATTTCTTTACTGCTGTTCTTTTAAACATACTACAAACCAATTATGTTAAAACTAAATACAGATATTTCAGAGCAGTAATTGATCTGTAGGGAGTGCCAATACTCCTTTGCTAATGTTCATATGAAGAGCTCAGGCTACCCTCTAAAACCTGCAAGTGCAAATAAGCACAAAATCCAGCCAGATGCCTGATTTTCAGCTTTCTTAGCCTATTGCTACCTACAGCACTTTCAAAGACTATGTCATGTCGGGTGGTGGGCTGGGGATCTGATGCCACGCAGTGTTTGATGTTTGTATGAAAAATGCAGCATTATTTCCACTGGGTACTCATTTTGGTGAGGACTGGCAGGGATTATCTGTGCTAATGATTCTTCCAGCATTTTACAGGGTGAGGAACATGTTTTTCCTGTAGAGAGAAGAGACACTGCTCTCTCCTGGATTCTCTGGACTGGAGGGTATGGCACTGTATGCCAAGCTACCTTTTAAACTACAAGAAACAGGGATTGGTCCATGATTGGTAGGAGATGAAGAAGAGAAAGAAATTACAATAGGATGTTTTGAAATTGGGTTAGACAGAATTACTTCTGTGGTTCTACAGGCTTAAACCTCAAAATTATTATTATTTCATTAATAACTGGCAAAACCCCTCCAAATATTCTTATAAAATGTGCCATGCCAGAAAACAAAGACATTTCATCAACACACTTAAAGTTTGGAATATCACACAGGAATATCTGAAAACCCATGAAGAATTGAAGAAACAGAAATGGGATTAACACTTGCAATATTAAAAAAAAAGGTCATTTGTCTGGAGCCTGACAGGAATGTTTGCCAAGACTTAAGAGGTGAAAACACCTGAGCAGGAGCTGGGGACACCCACCAGGCAAAGCATGGGTGTGAGCCATGCATTGCACTAGCAGAAGGTGAGGCATTTCCAGCAGTGGCAGGGATATGACAGCGTGATAAGTAGGACAGGGAACTGTTAATGCCATTAAATAAGCCTTTGTGGAACTTCATTTGCAACCTGTCCACAATTAACACAGACATTTTACATAAAATGTAACTGGAAAAAGGTGGAAAGGGACTACTAGAGTAATGAGAGGGGTGGGGAATGCATCCTCTGAAAGACTGTGCTTGGATTGCTCTCTCTGGCAAAAGCAAGGGTGTGCAGGAAAAAAAATCAGTTTCTAAACATGTATCTAGACAGGGAATCCTCAGGGATGGAAAAGCAAGAATTATCTAACTAACAGCCAGTGCTGGCATAGAAACAAAGCTGCATGAACTGTTCATGAATAAATTTGGGTGAGGAGCAAAAATAAGGTGTCTAATTATCAGAGACCTGAAGCTGTGGACCCAGTATCAGGAAATTAAAAAAAAATCCAACTAGTTTTTGCTCATGCTTTGAAGTTGTAAGTTCAATACATACAGTTGATTCTAGAAGACAACTGCATCTGGTGACTTATGAGCTCACTTCTAGTTGTGTTGCTCTAAACCTGAGCAATTGCCATGTGGAAATTAAGGCATGTTGACAATTTTTATCAATTCCACCATCTCCCTTTGCTATGGGTAGATGTGGGGACTAAGCTTGCTGACTTGGAGAAATAAGAACTCTTAAGAAAGGGATTAACACCCCTCTAGTTCAATGCATTCTGAAGAGACCCTGCCCTTTGCTTCTGCTGCAGGTGACTCAGTGCACCTGTCTGCAAGCTCCTCCACTATGAGAAGGTGAATTGCTTCCTGCAGGGGCATCTGCCTCTCCAGAGAGGACAGGAGAGTTGCCTGGACTAGACATACAATTTCCAAAAGTAGAGGGAGTTAAATTGTCTCCAGGGTTCATGTTCTGTACTCTGCTGCCTTTTCTGTGAAGTTCTCCATTAAAATGTTGACTGTATCTAATTGTAGCTGGTCCATGAAACGGAAGGAAATCTCACAATTTTAGATACACATATGCACAGAACACTTAGTCTACAGTGAATTGAGCTCCTGCCTCACTTACTCTGAGTGCCTTTACTTTAATTGGTTTTAAAAGACAAGCCTTAAATGTGGTAATTGGTAATCATATAGTTTGTTTTTTAAATAAAAAAATCTAGTTCAATGAGTTATATATTCATTTTGACATATATAAAATTTACATCAATACCAACTGGATTCATACAAAAATAGAGCTAAAAGTTAGGCAATTATTCTTTTCAAATCAAACCCACAATGGGAATAGAATTTTTCCAAGACATTTTTCCTACCATTAGCACACATTACTAGAAGCAATTGCTTTTCCCTGAAGCCTCCAAAAAGCAAAAGAAATGATCAAACATCTTGTAAATTGACCCATTATTTTTCTTCAGCATTGCTGCCAAAAGCATTTATAAAAATATAATCACTTTCATTGCTATTAAATAGAACATTAAACAAATCCTATTTAACATTAAAGCAAGAGAAAATTCAGTGTTTGTATTTCAGCTTGAAGAGAGAGGAAAAAATTATTTGCTTACCTCTTCAAATTTTAGTGCAATCATAGAAAAAGCTTTAAAAATTGCATCTGTTGGGCCTGTTATTGTCACAATTCTCTCTGGACAAGTGCCTTCTGAAATATTGATTCGAGCACCACTCTGTCAAAAGGAACAAATATTTTTCAAATTATACTTCCCAGGGAGCCAACTAAGTAGGATTAGGGATATAGTTTGGGAAGCAATACCTTGAGGCATCTAATTCCCTCCCCTACAACTGCAGCTCCAACATCATATAATTTCAGCATAAACTGATCACATTCCAAAAATTCATATAACTGCGGGAAGCCGGATTCTGTCTGGGTAAATACTTATGCAGCCTTCTTTGCAGTATGCAAATAGCACCTCTGCTACTGAAAGTTCCAAATAATTGCATAATCAAGTCTTTTCCCTTCCTTCTTGGAGGATTAACCTAAGTAGGACTGGAAGTGCAGAATTTAAGAGAGGGTGGTTGTCTTTAGGGAGCACCAGCACTTCCCAGGAATGAGGCACCTCTCTGGTTTGGAGCCCCAAAGGTGGGGCTTGGGCTCTCTGCCTCTCAACTGGGGCCTTGCTTTGCACTGTGGAGAAGGCAGCCAGTCAATGTGCACTGAGCATCTCTTTAAAGGAGCAGTGGTAGGGCAGGAAACACCAACAGTACTGTGTCCATAGAGCAAGGAGCCTGTTGGATGGAATTAGAAAACCAGAAGTCTCATAGAGAAGCCAAGCTGGCTCTCAAGTATACTTGGTCCTCTTTATGCCACTGAGACAGTGCAGAGAAAATGTCTCCATCAGGGAGTTTTATATATATATAAATTTACATATTTTTTAGCATATATTTATCTTTAGTATAGGTAATGATCAAAACTGCCTCAGGTAAGAGCCACCCTATGTGTTCTCTGAGGTTTCAGAGTTGGAAATATGTTAATGCAGACTAACAAGTCTCTGGAGCCCCAATTCACCCACAGGCACTGACCTTGTTGGGGATCAGGGCCTGAAGCAAATGTGAGACAAGCTGGGTAAGTTTGGCCCTTTGCCTGTAGGGTCACCACACAGCTGCTGATGTGCTGTGTCCCAGCCCTTATCCACACCATGCTGCTGCTCTACTACAAGAGACTGTGTTTCCCCATAAGACAGGGCCACCATACAACATGAAAAAAAATAAGGTTCAACACCACTGATAGAAAAATTTTCCTGCCACAGACTTGGGCACAGAACTGAGGGTTCTGTACTTTTCTTCAGGCCTGAAGTCTCTGACATTTCCTCAATGACAGAATTGTCTCTGATATTTCCCCAAAGATAGAGCTACATTTCACACCATAAAGATGGCATGCACCCTGCCACATCTGCCAGGGAAGTCAAAATAAAAGTTGCATTTTGCTTTTAAAGAAGTACAGAAGAAGGCAGTTATCATCATGTGGAGATACAGCCTCTTAGTCCTGTGCTGATATAAATATGCATAAAATTTCAATATTTAAAAAAAATAACCAAAAAAAATAAAGTTTCTTCTGATCACATATACATGACAGCAGGGGTCCAGGACTGGAAGAAGAACATTTGATATTTATCTTGAAAGACAGACCAAGGATCATAGGTATTTCTAAGATGTTTTACTCAGAAGTCAAGAGCACTCTCCAATTATGGCTTCCCTTCTGTGCATACAACTTATACATAAAGATATCAGCTCATGATCATAATTAATAATTAAACTAAAATGTGTTTAATCAACTGTTAAGCTTACCTAATACACTGGAAACATTTTTTCTTACCTTTTTTTCTTTAAGTCTTAGCAAACGTGTGATAACATGGGTGAAAACATGTCATCAAAAAAGGAGTTCAGAACTCAGTCAGCCTGACAATGAAATCCCGATTATGTATATTTAAAGATGGATGTCTGCAATTTTCTTTAGTAAAATACTTTGACATTTCCCTGCCACAGACCTTCTATCAGAGTAGAAAACAGCAAAGCAGCTGACACAGTAATATACTGCAGCTTTACTAGAGCCAAATTGACTTTTCTTGAGGCATCCTCTATACACTACACTCCTAAAGTTTTAAACAGTAGGACTTGTCTTTTGACTTACACTTTTAGTAGTTGCTTCAAAGCAGAAAAATTACATGGATCTCCAGGCAGGATGTGCTGCCTTGCAGGACCAGTGTGGGTCTGCAGCCTCCACCTGAGCACACTCCTCTAAAGACAGCACAGCTTGCTCTGTGGCAGGGAAAGAAGCCTGCAGACACTGGGGAGGCTGAGATTTATGCAGTGCCCCGTTTTAATCCTTTTGTGTCTTCAGCCTTTTCAAAGGATGCAAATGACAGGTGTGTGTGTCTACCCTGCCCACAACCTACTCACAGCTGCAAAATGAGGAAAAGCTAAGGCTTTGCCAAGACATGGCAGAGAGATGCTCTGGCTTATACACATCTGGCTCCTGATCTGCTGAAGCTTGTGTCTACCCTCAAACTTGACATACATCAGTCTAACGCTTGGTTCAGATTTCTGGAAACTCTACCAGGAGGCCAAACCATGTGCAGGACTGATGCTGGTATGTTAACGAAAGATACAGTGGGTCTGATGCACAGAACCATGCTGTGAGCTGTTCCTGAGATAAGGCAGCAGCAGGCTCATTGCTGTGGGAATCAAAGACTCCAGACTGCTGCGGTGATAAGGAGGTTACATTAACAACAATGTTTAATTTAGGCCAGCACATTTATACCCCACCGCTTGCACAGAACAGGGATGTTAAACGGTCTGCCCACTTGATGGCAGCATCGGTCTGCACATGCTGAACTCACTGTTCTCTGAGCTGGGAAAGAAGGCAAGTGAAGACATCAAAGCTTGTCTTACCTCCTCCCTCATCTTCTTCACTGTCTCACCTTTCTGTTAAAGAAACATAAAAAACACGTTAGCCTGGGCTAAGAAAAGAGAACTGATATAAAATAGTTTGACGTGAATATAAATAAAGTTATTTTCTGACCTTTCCGATAATGCTTCCAACCTCCTGAAACAGAAAAAAAAGAGACACCGTGAATGATACGATTTGTTACAGAAGAGCATTTGTGCTGTTCCTAAGCTATTTCACTATCATTTATTTCAGTGTAAGCATAGCTGCCTTCCGTTCTTGCTGTATACAAATATGCCATGTTAGATACAAAAGGATGGACTAAAAATGCAGCCGTGCAGGAAAAACACCTTTAACAGAAACCGATCTCGTGGTTACAGATCAATCCCACTACTATAAACACAGACAAATCCCTATCAGGGCATGAAAAGTTAAGAAATAAGAGAACTGCACAATCTACTGGAGAAAATGAGGTGTAATATAAGCATCAAAATAATTGCTGGTTTCTTCAAGGGCAGGCATTTACCCTCCTTATGCCTTGTAGCAGTGAGAGCTGAATTTCCACGCTACCGAGTGTTATTGTGTAAACACCTGGTGGCCTGTCTTAATCTCCCTATTAAGCACTTAGAGAACAATAATTGCTAATCACTTTTTAGGGATTTGGGAATTGCTACTGGGCTCCCACAACCTTCCACCAAAGGGAAGAAAATACCAAGAAGCATGACTGTGAACATATAGTAGGGGAACAATGTGGCAGTTCTGGCAACATCCCAAGGGTTAAAAGCTTGGTAAATAAAACCAACAGGTACCAAAAATGAAACTATTAACACTAAAATTAACACACAGTCTGGACATGCTACATAAATCATGCAAATGTGACATCAGACTGGAAACCATGTGATGGAGAGACCAGCTAAAGGAAAATACACTCCTATCCTATACTAAGACTGTGAAATCTACTTCTACAGTTAAAGACTGCCTCAGACGGTTGAGCTGTCCATGAGATGTATCATTCACTATTTCCCCCCACCCAGTCCATACACTTCAGTGTGATCCATCCTGGAACACAGTTCAAAGTGCAGAATTTTTGAAAATTTTGTCCTCCAATGCTCCATCCAGTGACGGACTCATGATAAAGCGGTACTGACTTCACTCTGCAGGAAAGAACTACCTGCAGTGACCTTGAAGTTATTTTTGCCAGGTGTTTATAAACTCATAACACGAAGCTGTTTGTGCTTGCAACTCCTCATCCTGCTCACAAGACTTGAAGACTTTTCAGTGAGAACAAATTACCTATTCCAATGAGCTCTGGCATACCTTCCTTTACACTCTCTGCTAGTCTGCACACAAGACCAGACTGAGGGGAACAGTTAAAATACTGCTGGACAGGCTGGAAAACTGGGCTAAGAGAAACCTCTGGGAGTGGAATGAAGTCAGATGAAAAGCCCCATGTCTGTGATGGAAAAGCCACTGCAGCAGTACAAACTGGACAAAAACTTGCTACCTTAAAACTGACTTTGCATAAAAAGTCCCGAGGGTCCTAACTCAGAACTTCAACATAAATAAATGAGTATATTAGCAGTGCACCCCCGATCAATCAAAGGTGTGTAGCCAGCAGGCTAGGGTAAATGGTTCTTGTCTTCTTCTGTTTGTGAGACCATGCCTGGAGGATTGTGGCCTGTTTTGGGCTCCTAGTACAAGACAGACAAGGACACACTGAGGTGAATTCAATGCAGGGCCACCAAGCTGGTCAGGGGACCAGAGCACAGGACACATGAGGAGAGGTTGAGAGAATTATATTTGTTCTTAAGAAGAAAAGACTTGACAGGGGAGTCTTATTGCAGTGTACAATAAGGAAAGCAGGCTACAATATCAAATTCCTACTAAATGAGAGGAAAAACAAAATACCATGGGGATGGCTTGACACAGAGAATCATCATCCTTAAAGGTGTCAGAACTCAGCCTGGGCAAGGCCCTGTGTAATCTGCTCCAATGCAATCTGCTTGATTTAGGAGGTCAGACTGGAGACCTTTGGGGGTCCCTTCCAACCTTCAGTCTGTGATTTTTCAGTCAAGGTTCTCAAATGAGATGCAGCTTTTTTGTTAGCAGTGACACAAATCTGGGACACCCATTCCCCCAGTTTTTAGGATATTACTGTTTTTTATATTATCATCATAACTCTGCCAATCTGCCAGTAAATGCTGAATGGCAATACAGGGAGCAAGGCTCTCACTGATGACAAGCCTTGGGAATCCTCCATGTCCAGTAGTTCCTATCTGACCACTTAGCATATCCAGCAGTTTTATCATAAAAACTTCCATTCTTCTCAGTTCTGGCTTTCAGAAATAATTATTTTCATGAAACAAATTCTTAGGAGGTAGAAGGATCTTTTGCTAGGGATGAGAGCGTTCTGTTTCAGTTGCTATGGGCAAAGAACTGTATTTCAGTCCATGGTATAACTTCAGGTTTTGTATACCTGAAATTTCATTAGAACATGTAGGCCTGGTCTTGAACCTCCAAGGCTCTGTCAGCATAAACTTAATATGAAATCTGTCCAAATCCATCTGATCATCTTGGGTTTTAATGAGAGATACTCTTCTTTCAGAAATGAATGGTTGGTCATGGGTAATAAATGCAAAAGTATCTTCCTAGGAAATATGAGAACATACTCTGCTTTAGGAACAGAAAAGCAATGCACTGTTTGTAACATTGGTAAAAAAGATGGTCCATTTCCAACAAGGAAATTAGGAGAATTTAAACAAGCAAAAGAGAGCATAAAATAAAAATATTCTCAAGCTGCTTGTTTCACTGAATTCTCTGTGCGTTTTACTTTGGATTTCAGTGGGGACAGGACTTCTACATGAGCAATCATCACCTTGTTTTTTACTAATAAAGAGTATAAGCTATCAAAGACATGAGTGAAATAACTCATTTGTGAATACCACTGAGAAAAAAGTATTTCAGAAAGATTGGTGACCAGTTCCTTGGAACATGCTAACAAATGTCACTGTAATCATATGGAGTACTTCAAATCTCCCCCTCATCAAAGCGTGACTTTAGAGCTTATTCTATAAGCCAGTCTCAAAACATCCAAGCCAATGCCGCCTCTTCCTCTGCCCTGGGAAATGGGATTCTACTTGGCAATGTCAGGTAAGGTCGTAGGGGCAGAGAGAAGCACTAACTTTACATGGACATCTCAGATTTTTTTCAGAATTTTGCTTTATACAAATCACTGGGAAAAATAAAAATACATAATGGTTTTAAATAGGTCATTTCAGACTTTTCTGGCACTTTTTATAGGAAAGCTCCTAGAAAGTACTGGTGACAACAGATCATGTCTTTAATTACGATGAGAAACCTCTTTCAGCAGCAGATGAAATCAAAAGACTCTTTTCACCTCATTCTTCAAATTACCAAAGCTACATCACCAAACCTTTAATCTTTCTTTGTACAGTCCAATATTTGTTCCATACAGTTCCTTATATCAACATGAAATAAGTTTATGAATTTTATGACACTCAAGTTTTAGCACTATGTCTAACCAAGATTACTTTAATGGTTTTATTTTCTTTAAAACATGTTTCTAAATCTACCAGACACCAAATTTGCAGTAGTTAAGAGCATAAGATGTCTGTCACCTACGCTGGTTTATTATGAGTTAGAAGTTCAGTGTAAGTCAGGCAGACAAACCTCATCGCAGTCCAGGGAGAGATAATAAAGGATATTTTGTTCCTAAAAAAAGGAGGAAAGAAGTATACTCCCAAGGGGTTTTGGCTTTTCTCATCTGTAGTAGAAGCAGCCTAAACTGACACTACATATGGAAAATCTGGTGAGAGGAGTCCTACAGCTGATGTCAAGTTCAGCGTCAGTGCAGGTCAGACAAGTGTTTGATTTAGCTGCATTAGCAAATAATTGCCTGTTACAATATACTAGCAACTGAACTATTTGCTCTTTTCCAGTGCTCAGGAATATAAGCTAGCCGTAGCTATTTATCATCAATTTCAGACTGATTTATTGACTAACCATCCACACATAAATATAGTGGAAAAAGTTACATGATAACAATTACTGTGCTTCATATAATCCCATTTCAACAGCACATCAGAAAGAAGTGCATAAAAAGAAGTTATAAAGAGGGGAACTAAAACTCAGTGGGAGAAAGACAAGTCCAAGCCAACCCATCTGGCAGACTTATGCTGGAGCTAGAAGTACCACCCGGGCTCCTTGGCCTCAACATGTAAACACCCAGCCTTCAGAAGCAGCTGTGCCATAACACCCATGCTGGATGACTCCAAAATGCTGCATGTGTCTGTCTACACCCACTGATCCATACTCAAACACACACAGAGGTATATTTGTTTACTTGTGTTTAAAGTCAATATACACATGCAGGCACTAAACAGGGTATCAACTTCCCTTCAAGGAATGACAGCAATTTGGGGTGCCTATCCTGAGATTCATCAAAGGGGACTGAGTTTCAGATGGTGCTGTGTACCCAGCCCAGGTGATGCCTTCCAAGGGCATCACCACCTGGTGACCTCATCTCAAGCAGGAGAGTCTCACAGTGCGCTCAAAGAGTTGTTTTGGAAAATCCCAGGAAAATTTGAAATCTACATGATGATTTCAAGATAGCCTGAAGATAATTCTCAAGCTGGGGAAGTGAGTTTTCATTATGATTTTCTTTAGTAGGAAATTTCTAATCAAGTAGATAAAACAAGAGCTGAACCTTACCAACAAACGCTGGGAGACTGCCCAGCATCAGTAAAGTATATTGCTAACCAACCAGCCAATTCATTGCAGAAAAAATGAGGGAAAGCAATGGTAAAAACAGGGTTTCTTTCATGCTGAAATGTAGCGTATAATATTATTTGCACACCCTATTCACAAGAATGTAATGAATTGTATTCTTGATGAATACATGGGAAGTTGTGGACCCATTAAAGAGCAGAAAGCTATTTCTGCAGATTTTACATCGTCTGTGGTGAAGGTGAGGCAGCACCAGCAGAACAAAAGGTGGCAGCAAAAATGCATGTGAGTCAAGGCTTTTGCAGAACTGTTGATGGTAAGATTGACTAAATAAAGATATAAAACTGGCTGTAGAAGAAACCTATTTCCTAATCAATTATCTGGTGTGTCCTTTGAATAACAAGAGAAACAAATCAGTCATATTAAGAAAACAAGAGGCTTAACAAATGGTAACAAACCTTGGTTTAAAGATTAACCTTTGATCTGTAAACACAAAGTGTGAATTTCCATTACTTTTTCTGAGTGTGAGGTTGGTTTAACAATCACTGAATCATGGAAAATCAAAACAAAAACAGGTAGCTATTGTGGGACCATAGAAATGCACAGGGCATTTCTATTATCATGCAGCTATTGTTATCAGTGCTATGGGGCAAATGGAATGAAAACTTCATAGGATCCCTGAGACAAAGCCACATTTAGGAGGAAAACACATTTAAGAAATAATATACGAATATACGCTTTCACCTCAAAACATCTGACGAAGCACAGGCTCCATCCTAAAGCTTGAAATTCCTTCAGGCAATGCTCTGATTGCACATGCTAACTTGCTTTCTATAAAGCAAGGAAGAGGTAGAACCAGTAGGGCTGGAGTCTACAAACAAACAGCTTTGAAAGGAAAGAAACACTGGCTTTCATAGTGGGGAAACACACCCATCAAGGGGCAACAGCACACAACAACTGTGCTGATAAAGTTTTCTAGACCCAGATCAGTTGTCTTTCTCCCATCCATAAGGAGGCATAAGATAACTCAACTCTCTCTTTCCTCACCTTCACCTGAGGACAGAGTTGCCAACAGTCAACTAAACTCATGAATACGCTTGTGTGGAAGATCCCAAGAATATATTCCACAAAGACATTCTGAACGACGCGTTTGCATGGAGCATGTGGGACACCAACATTTTTCAAAGACTGGAAGAAAGGTCAGTTTTTGGAAACATGACATAATGTGTCAGCCTCAGAGAAAGAACGGCTGCCTTGGATAAACTGAGCATCTGATTTGTGTTCTGGGATTATGTGGGATTAGCCTCACTGACACAGGAGATCTCATGTTCCTAGGTGATGCTTCAGTAGTCACTGTCTGATGCCCACAGCCCTAATTTAGAAAGGCATTGTGGTCCAAGGCCTTCCTTACTGAGGCAGATCTTATGCTAACAAATATGGTAGTGTATGAGGAAATCTACAAATTATGATTTTTCTGACAGAGATTCCAGTATTATGCATCTTCTGCCAGTACATCTAATTTTTTTTGGGCAGATGTGCCAATGGACATTTTTCCTTTGTTTTTGGATAGCAGATGGGTAGCCAGCTTACATTCAATTTCACACGTAAGCTCCCAGCCTTCCCTGCCAAAATCAACCCAAAAACCAGTTCTGTCCCTGTGCTTGTCCCTGCACCTGTGATGCTGAAGGAGCAGCACTGAGTAGGGCATGTGCCTTCTGCAATCTCAATTCATTGCAGTCATGGACCGATGAGGAGAGTTTGTTTGGTAAAAGTTGGAAAGCTCAGCTATGGAGATTGTTTTCAGGAGCAGAGAGTGCCCAGGGGCTGGGGGCACTCTCTCTTTTCCTTTCTGCTGATTTTTGAGGCTGGTGAGAGTATCTTGGCTGTTCCTACAAAAACACTGGGAAAAGATCTTTTTTTTGTGTTGTGCACCTGCATGCAGAGTTTGTTCCATGACCAGGGCTCTCAGGTATCACAGTAAGCAAGCAAACAAAACAGGAACCATAATAACAATAGGCAGGACAGTCAATCTTCATAATACCCTGACAGTGTTTGTGGAAACGGGAAAGAAGAGAACAAACATTAGCTTGATTGGCATTTTATAGCTTGGATTGTATTACTGACAAGGTGATTCTTAAAGTTACTTTGTTGCATTGCGTATTTCAATAAGTAAAAAGTAAAAAATAAACCAGGAGAAGGTCATTACCTTTAAGACGGGGAAAATTCAGTTCTGAATTTGTTTCATGGTTTTTCAAGGAGGTTATTAAGCAGGCACCAAAAACGTGGCCACTAAAAGAAATCTCTGATGCTAAAAAGGTATTATCCGTACTAATGAAAAAGACAATGTTTCTTACTGATTTTATTCTGTATTTGAGCTGTTAAGTGTAAGCCATCACTTTATGAGTCTAAATTTTTTTTCTTTTTCTTGTAAAAATTCTGTATGTAGCACCACAAAGTAATCACCAACATGTCTGAAAGTCACCACTGAAGCTGGATGCAAGTCACTGTAACCAGTATTTCCAGTGCCACAAGTCACTCACTGATCCTGCTGAAATAATTTCAAACACAGACACCCCGAGTTCCTCAGGGAATGAAAAATTAAGCTGTAAGTACTGGAAGTTTAGCACCTAAAAACAAAGGCACTCATAGGGGTTTGTCCAAACCCAAACATTTTGACTGCAGGTGCACTTTTCTAAGTAACTGCTTCTAAATGAGAAAGGTATTGTTGAACAAATGGTATAAGGGAAAGAAAAGCTCCACTCAGCCATCATATCCTTCCTCCATCAATGCAGATTATACAGTCTAATAGTCCATGTGCTACTTTTTACTGGGCATGTTTAAAATTTGCATAGAAGACTTACAGAACATAATGAAAATCTCAATACCAGATTTTTTTTCTTGGGATTCCCTTATTAGATTTATTTTTAAAATAGTATTTTATGCCATTATTTCCAGCCACAAGCAATTGCAGCATTCAAAATAACTACACTCCATAACATTTGTATTTTTTCTCTCCATGTATTTATGAGAATGTTTGAAGAAAGCTAGGCACAGTCTCCTCAGTCTCCTAAAACTTTTGTATTTTTCTGTGAATTCCTCCTCTATCAGTCTTCACCATCACTCACACACGTGGCGCCTGCTGCTGAGCACAGAACTGCAGGTGTGATTCTGCCAGAACAGTAAGGTAATTACCTCATCTATGCCCCATGATGCACCAATGCCATACATCCAAAACTGCACACACTTCTGCTGAAATAGCTTTCCTCTCCAACATAGCATATCCCAAATGTGTCTCTCTCTAGACACTGCCACATCTGATGCTTTTTAGCCTTTTATGCTTTCCAGATTTCCCTCTGTCACTGAACATGTATCTTCCAAATTACCTCTGCCAGTTAATTGCCTCAACTCTCCAATTTACACCTCTCAGTATTTGGCAAGAGTCCTACTTCCCTGCCAGTTTTCCCTTCACTCTTTCATCCTACCTGTAAATTATTTCCTTGTTCTTCCAACCATCCAACTTCATTAATCCATTTTGGTTTTTATTGCTGAACTCCATTCTCTTTCTCTAAAAGATTCTTCAGACTCCATATATTACTACATTCTACTTTGGTTTCTTGCAAACTTCACTGCATCCAATATGACTTCATCAATGCACATGTTCACATGGTGCCTTTGGAAACAATGCAATATTTCTCCTGCACTGTACTGGAGGGAGGAAGCAGAGATTCTTGCAGCACCACTAAGAGAAGGAGGTGGATCTCACAGTAGATTTGTGACCTGCTGCCCTTTCTGTGCTGGCCCATTTAAACATTTTCTCCTGTTCCACCTCATGGACCTGGCTTTTAAATCTCCATTAAGCTGCTTTCCTGAGATTTATGACCTTTCTACTGGCACAGTCTCTTTACCATCCACATCTAAAATAAAACTTTAATGCTGAGTTTCAGGAGTCTTAATCAGCCTGTTAACACTGACTGTGTACATAACCAAACTAGTCCAAAATCCTGTAATCATCATCTAATATAGTCAAAATAGGTGCTGTTTCAAGTTATTTCTTTCTGGGCATGAGCTGACCAAACCTAGTTCAAGACCACTGCAGATGTCAAGTGCTAAGGTATCTTGGCAGATACTTGTGGGCAAGGCTACAATTTTCCAGTCTTTCAACCTCATTACCTGTGGCAGTAAGAAAGGAAAAAAAAATCAGCCACAAGTTATGGGAATAGAAAATTCAGCAAAAGGTGAGCAAGGAATGGTAAGAAACATGGAGCTCTACATCTATACCCCATGACATCCAAAGAGCCAAAAGAATTTTTATCTTGACAAAAATTTAGAAAGGAAGAAAAAGATACAGTTCTTTTGGGGCCTGAGCTCTGCCTCTCCATACAGAGTGCTCTGAGGGCTAGGGGCTGTTTGCCCATGCATGCACGTACACTCCATTTGTCTTCCCTATGTCCTTCAAAAACAGTGATCTGATCTGGGCAAATACTGCTATTCTTGCCTTTGCTGGAAGCAGAAATCTTGCAATCCCTGAAATACTTCAACCTTGCCCAGAAAAAATTATACTTTTGAGGTAGACAAAGATAATAGAATACCCATATTCATTCATGTCTCTTTCCTACACAGTGATTTTACTTATTTTACTTCAAGAAACAGCAAGAACCAGATGGAAAATACAGAAGTAGGGCACTGTAAACAGCCTCAACTCATATTCTCTGTTTTTCTCTACTGAAATGTATGGAACAGCTTTATTTCTTAATGTGGTGGATCTTACTCATTAATAAAGGATGAAAATGCGTATCTGCATTATTTAACAAATTCTCTGTATCCAACTTCATGTCCTTCAAAGGGTTGTTCTGTTTCTGACCTCTCTGGAGCAGCATTCAGGTAACTTGGTCAGAAAGGTGCTGAGCAGCAGAGGCTGCAGTGCCTGTGAAGTGAAGCTTTACAGCATGAATTCAGTTGTGTCTGACTTGTCCTCAGAAACCTTCAGTGATGGATGGTGCAGCATGCCCAGGCAGCCTCCTCCCCTCCTCACACATTCTTGTAACAAGTTTTTCCTAATCTTGCTTTTGAGATTTCCTACAAACCCTGACAGTTGCTTCTCAGTGGATGCAAGGAATGCCTAAGCATTGCCCTTGCAGCATCCTCACCAATACCTGCCCTCTAATTCATCACAAGAAAATGTGACAAATGTTTTGTGCTGCTCATGATTTCTCTTCAGGGCTGTAACACCATCATAACTTTTTCCACTGATGTAACATGGCACAAGATTAAAAATAAGCCTTTCATCTTACATCATCACAAAATCTCTGAAGTCCCGGCTCAGGAGGACACCTCTCATACCAGGAAACACTGAGGTTACCCTGAGGTTAACGTTTTATACCTCACAGTGGTTGGCTTTTTGCAGAGTCTGCACAAATTCTTTTTCCACTTCCACCAATAAAAAAACTGCTCCCTTAACACCACGTTTTCTGCCCTGAAATATCACGGCTGTGCCTTGCCTTGTTGCCGGCTGGCTGCTCCCAAACCTTGCTATTCTGTGGCTGAGAGGCTGTGCTCTCAGGGGCCATCCCAGCCTCTGCAGCCAGAGGCTGCACAAAGCCCTGCAGGAGCTCAGCTGGATGCTTTCCCCAAAGCAAGATAGACCAAAGGTGCTGATCAGTGGTGTCCCACCAGCACTGGTTCTCCCAGAGCTCAGGACTCTTCCTATTTCTTTCTCTTTCACTGCATGATAACGTCTTTTGGTTTTGCCACATAATGTGTTTGTTGTGGTGGGGTTTTTTTATTCATTACCATCTTGCAGAGGTCTGTCCACTCATACAAATCCTAATTTTTCTGCAGGTATAGAATTTACCTTAATTCTTGACTTAATTAACTGCCTGATTAAGATTTCCATTCTTGACTTAAAGACTTTATACAAACCACATGAAAAGTACATGCTGAAAATTTCCTAAGTCTGCAGGACTTACAGTCAAGATAAACAAACACAGTAGCACAAGTTATGGATTTTCAATCAGAATGCATGCAAACAGCACAAAGCACATAGGCCTTCCCTATGCAATGGCACACTTTAATAATGGTTTAGCCACAGAGAGATAAGGTTAGTGGGAAGTGGTCCTTACTTTACTATGCAATGCATTAATAAATAACATTTAAATTATCTTAATTTTAAAATAGCTTAATCCAGTTTGCTTCTCCTGTTTTAAAAACCTTTTTATTTCCTCTCCTCTCTCCCAAGTTATGACCAGTTATTTACAGACCAACTTCTGCTTCTAGACAAACTTTTTTGTCTAGAAATACTAATTAGAGATCAGCAATTTCCACTGATGTCATTACCACAAGAAATCTCAAGGAAGATTCTAGAAATGTGTTTCTTCTTTTCCAGAGGCAGATACAGCTTTCAGAATGCCTTCTCACATCGAGTTCATATTGATTCAGACATCACTCATTCTGCTGTATTATTTCTAAATCACAGAAATGACATCAAAGAAATGGAAAGCATCTGACTTTTATCACCAAAATAAATTCTGATTTAATGTGCTTTTTCCAATACTTAAGCACAATAGGATACATGATTAGAGCATAACAGAATACCCATCGTGCCTTGTTAACTGAGGATGCATAGTATAGATCCAGGTTAATTTTGAACTTTGTAGCTTTTGTGGGTTTAATTTAGACCCTTGGGACTACATATGCAGTGAAGGCTTGACATATAACATCCATTATTGTTAAAAGTGGTTGCACACACAATCGAAGATATTTAACAGAGAAAATGAACTTTATCTTATTTCATTTCTGATTAAAAAAAAATCCCAATTATCCTAGCCCACAGTTTAAATAAAATGTCCTGAAAATGACAGATACTTGATTTTTGCTTTAAAGGCATAATTCTGAAACAAGCAGACAATGTCTGACAATGATTAAAAAAGCCCAAAACACCATCACCTAAGCACATGGGAATCTGACTGCAACCCCTGGTGTTTATACCCACTGGGATAAGCATGTGTTCAAATGCTTTCATGGATTGGGTCCAGAACCCAGCAGAATCAACCCTGAAAACCTAATTTTGAGCACAGACATGTGTACAGATTTTAGGTGGGTTTTGTAAGAGAGAGTGTTATTAAATTTGTTTGACAGATCCCTATTTAAGATGCAGATTTACACACCAGATGCCTGCCTGAAGCTGAATATTTCAGGGGGAAAAAAATGAAACAAAATGGTTAGATCATTTCTGAGAAAAAACATAATTTGATCTGACACAACCTAATTTCTGAGTTTTTTAATTTGCAAACTTAAGCTGTACCCCCTCACACTTTTCCCTAAGTAGAATGGGAGATAGCTTAGTGTCCTATTTGTGCTATGGGTATATCATATGTGTTTTCATGCCATAGGCTGAAAAAATCCAGAATTTTAAAATGCAAGAGTATTTTAGTTATAAAATTAAATTCTAAAAGTAAAAATAGTTTTTATATTTATATATACAAATTTGATCTTCAGAATAATACGCATTATATATTCACTGTTCCCTGGTAAGGAAGAAACTAAACAACCTCCTTTCTATAACATTCATTCATTCATTAAGCTCAAAAATGCCTGGAGTTGCCTGATGTAAATAATACAAACAAACCTATGAAATGTGTTTTTTAATTAAAAGCCCATTTTATGATCTGTCAGTGTGAAATAAGCAGTGACCAGACTGTTAAGTCTGACAATTCTGATTTGGCTCTTCACCTATGGCACAGATTTCCCACTTATCTGCACGCTTTAAGTGCTGCACTGGACAGAAAGGAAATGAGAGTCAACCTTCCAACCCAAACCCGCAGGGACCTGGACAAATCCCTGGCATATCAGGGGCTCACTCTGATGAGATATTACACCAGAATAATGAAGAACTCTACCCCATTTGCATTCAATAGAAAGAGACAGTAACTCCGTGGCAATTATTTCACACAGGTCAATGCTCTGGTATCCTAAAAAAACCCCTGAAAAGCCCAGCAAATTCTGAGAAAGGCGAGCTGTATGCAGGTCAGCCTCCTGCAAGGGTCTGCCCAATTTGGCTCACTATCAATGGAAGAAGTTCTTTTTTTTGCTGCCGGATCCACTCAAAACGTGTTTGTTACAGGCAGGGTTTCTTTCAATGAGCTCGGGCTGCACTGTGAACTTCAGCAGGATTCCCTGAAAGGCAGGGGGTGATTTTTTGGCTGTGGCAATGGTGCTTTTGACTCAAGGTGGAGGAGGAGCAGACCCTCTGTCAATGTTACTGCCAGGCTCTGCTGGTAACTGCACACACACTCAACACACAGGCAACAGGAAATGCTTCACCTTGCCATGCATGAGAAGGCGTATGGTAAGAGTGACATTGAGACCTCCTTCGGACACTCTTCCGTCCTTCGTGTTCATCCTGGCCTTGTATCTTCAATACTTGAAAGTAGCTTCGTTTTTCTTTTTTTTTTTTTTTTTTTTCTTCTATTCACTTAACCTACAGAGAAAGAAAAAAAGAAAAAGTAGCATTGAGTGGCTGAAGCTACTCTGAACTGAGAATATCATGTTGTACAAACCAATTAACATTCCTTCCTTTGATTTTCTAGACTACAGTTTAATGTTGAAAAGGCTTCTTTGATTATTATCCCTCCCCATCCAACTCTTTAGCCCTTCACAAATTACAAGATAAACTCCCTTTTGAAACCTTTAAAATTTTCTTAACTTCCTGTACTTCAAAGTTGAAAGTACGGAGCACAGCAGAGTGAAATACGTTTTCCTCTGAAGAGCACTTTGTTAATCTCTGCAGTGTGTATATACTATATGCATATATCTGTACATGCATTTTTTCACATGTGTCTGGTGCTGTTTTAGTTTCTCTCCTTGTTATTACCTCTTTTTCTTTCTGCTCTTGCAGAAGAGATATTTTTGTTTTCTCTCTAGCTAGAGAGAAATTAATTCTGAGCCTAAACACTGATCCCTGCCAGCAACAGCGGATGACACATTATCAAAGACATCTGAATAACTAAGAGCCACTTGCTGTTGTAAATCTGGGCACTGTCTGACTTTGTTTTTGTCTATGAGGCCCAGAGGTGGCTCAGTCCCTCAAAGGCCAAAGCTTAGCTTCAGCCCTAAGTGGAAGGAAGATTTTTCTTAATTCCTAATGACAAATTGCAGATTTTCAGTCATTTACAAAGCCATAAATATCCCAAAATGCTAATGAAAGCTGCAAGGGATGGTTTTGAAGGGATAAACAAGATGCATTATGAGTTTATTAATGCAAGGACATTTATCAGCACAAACAAAAATGCGGGCAGCAAGGAATATTACCAAGGGCAGGCAAATTCTGTAGTAGAAAAGGCTTAGTAAGTCCTTATTTAGTTTTGTCCTTTTCAGACTTACCTTATAAAGCATAAAACCCTTAGACATTATGCCTCTCAGTAACCATCCCTTTTTGTTAGCCATCCTCTGTAACAACCCCATTATCTTTGCATCTTTGGGCTTTCCAAAAATTTGCCTTGCCTTATAAATAAATAGGGCACTGTCTCATGAGCACTCTTAGGGACACCCATTTTGCGTTTTGGAGTGTACAACTGTGCTTCACCTTTGTAGCAGGCTGCTCTCCCCTTGCCAAGATTGCTCAGGCATGGGACTAAACAATTGGAAAGGTCTGTGGGATCATTCTTCTAAAAACTCTGGAGGAAGTATCATGAGGCTGTTTCACCAATTGATTAAACTCTATCCTAAGAGCCACTAAGGACTTTACTAGTGAAGCCCACATTGGCTGAACGTGTTATGTGTGAGAGAAGTCAACAGCAATTCTTAAAGAAAGAGCACAAGAAACGTGTGGAGTGATTCCTGACAGACTTGCTCAGCTGCCAGCAATCAGCAGTTCATGGCACCCCCTGCATTTTCATTGGTGAACAGCTCCATGAGAATCCATACATCTGGTCTCCAAAAGTGATGGTCTTACACATTTAGTGTTAGTGTGGAAAAATGTTCTCCACTCTATATGGCTTAAATTTGCCCACTGGAATTTCCCATTGTTGCACATTTTGCCTGTGTGTATTACCTGAAGACCATCACACCAAGTCAATCCTCTGAAGCTGAAACTGCTCGTTTCAGCCACGACCTCTGAGCGGCCAAACCACTCCTGATGTTTTTGCCCCTGGGAAATACACTGGAAGAGTTTCCTCTCAAGCCTCTGCAGGAATACTAGGGCCACAGAGAGTTCCTGTGCCTTCAGTGACTGTAAGAATAAGTGTCAGACATGCCTCAGGAGAGATGAAAAGAAAGAGTGAGAAAGAGCATCTTAAACCCCTCATTCCACCTTCCTGATTTCCCCTAACCTAGCATAGACTCAGGGTATTTAATGCCATGTGCTCCACAACCAAGACCACAGCCGCTGATTTAAATCAATTTATTTCACATCTCTAGGCTTATCACTTACACTGCATATTCCCTATCTCACTGGAGAAAGGGAAACAAGAAGCCAGGTGCCTGGATGAGAAGACAGAAAACAGAAGCAGCCTGGCCATGTCTCTGATGCACCATGAGTGCAAGAAGGTGACAGGAAAACACTCCAAGGCAGAGCTCAGGGAATGGCAGAGAAAGGTATCAGCTGTATGGCCATGACAGCCCCTCCTGACAAGTTCAGAGCGTGGAGCAGAGGAGATGACTGTGGCTGTTCCCAGACTGAGAAAGGGAATAGTCTCATGCTGCTCACCTGCTGAGGGAAATGTCCTGGCTCTGACAGCCCAGCTTTTTTTGATCTGTCAAAGATAACCCAATCAAACCCAAAATGCCAAAGAGGAGCACTTTGGTTCATAAACAGTAGCCTAGACCTCAGCAATCTAGGCTGTACAGGAGCAACACTGGCCACTTGTGACCTCTAGAAATTGATGGCAGCTTTAGGGCATGCTTGGATGATTTCAAGAACAGCTGTGTTTCATGTAGAAGCAAGGTATGTAAGACCTCTCCAGATCAAAATTCAGTGATGAAGGTACAGTTGTGTTTCTAATGAGATAAATTCCCATGTGGGAAAAATAATCCCAGACTAGAAACAGATTCACAGTTGCCATGGCCTTGTACTACTGGGATACAGCATCATTTTGTAAAAAAAATATGGAGGAAAATCTTTACCACAACAACATACCAATCTCCACCCAAACCTGACCTTTCCCAGATAAAACATGAAAAAAAATCAGTAGTAAAGGCTAACACCTTTTGGGTTCTTTTTAAAAACCCAGGAGTTCGAACTGAAATTCCAGCACAAATATTGTTTAAAAAACCCACTGCTATCTGATTTTATGAAGGATTTTGTCACTGTCCCTCCTCCCAACAAGCTTAAACTCTGGCACCTGGCACTGAGAATCAGAACAGATGTCTGGGGGAGGGCTGGGAGTGTGTGTGCCTGCAAGGAGTTAGGCAGCTGTGTGAGATACAAAAGGAATTAATTCAAAAAGGCAGTCTCACATGCTAAGGAAGAATAGTTAAAACGTACACGTACACCATGAAGAGAGAAGACTTTTTACTATGCCAGGTTTAAAAGCTGCACCAGGTCATTCACATCTGCCTCAGTTGTCCTGAGAGTGCAAGTAAGTATTCTGGGTAAAATGCTTATAGCTTTACAAAATAAACATACAGTACTGTTAATGACCTGGGTGTTTTGGTTTTAAAGACAGACTAAAATAAAATGCAGTGTTGTACTTCATTACTTTTAACTAATTAAGGCAAATTTTTCTGCAGACAACATTGTAAAACATCCTGACCTCTATCTCTGTGTGCACGCAGATATCAGATCATGGCATGAGGAAGAGAATGATTCCCTCTACAGAGCCTCCTACCAGACAGCAAGACATCCATGCATTTATAAACCTCCTGCTGTCATATACAAGTGAATATTTAATCAGTAAAATAATTTCCCTCTCCTTTGCAAAGTCAGCATTTTGAACAATTTACTATGTTCCTGCCTTGTGAACGCCTCTGCGAGTGAACAGGAGGCTGAACACAGAAGGCTTTCCTTTCTCAGCTTCTGTGCAGTGAGGTCCCAGGGGCTGGGAGAGTTGAGTCTCAGACTGAAAAAAAAATCAGTGTTTCACACCTTTCCTGATGCCAGAGAAAAGTCAGGGGACTCCACAGGTGAGCAGAGAGTACTGTGCAGAGAGGCAGAGTCACTGGCGTGGCTAAATTTTAAGAGTGAGGGCATTTGCATTTTAGCTCGCCTTCAGCAGAGAGCTGGCAGTGACAGAAGGACAGCTGGACAACATTCTCTTCCTGACCTTGGGAGTCTGGACCAGAATGCACAAAATCCAAGATCTGGGGTTCTGCAGCTCCAGGTAACAAGCAAAAAATATGATGCCAACAGAACAAAGGAAAGAAGCTCACATCAGATAGTTCCCAGCAAACTGCAGATCTTTGCTTCCTTTGGGGATTTTCCATTTCCTGTGGACATTTCCACTGCTGCTTATCATGTAAAAAGTGAACATTTTTTTTCAGGTAGAAAAAGACATGCAAATGCATTTTAAAAACCACAACCTTTTAAAAACTTCAACAAAATGGATGCAGAGTCATATGCAAATGCCTTTTATCCCTAAGTATATGTTTCTATACATTTTTAATATTAGCTGGCAATAAACCCACATCCTATATGGTCAATATTTATTACATACAATTTTTAACATGGCTTTTCTGTAATTGTGGGTAGATTAGGTGAATAAAACAACAAGCAGCTAAGCCACATGTTCATCAGACTACTACAAAACCCCAACAGAGTTCCTTAAGGATTTCAGCGAATTAAAAAGCTACAAGATGAACTATACAGCTGAAGGGCAGTGTCACAACCCCCACATGGAGGTTAGGAAACCTTGTGGCTGAGGGGATAGTATGAAATGGCTGCCTGAAGCCTGAGACATGGAACGTCAACCTCATGACCTCCGGTCTTCCTACCCCTAAAGCCTACTAATTCCCTACAAGAAAATAAGCAGGCCATTGCAGAGAATATGGCTGCACAGTGCTTAAAAAAAGATATGCAAGCTAAGGCAACCACTTCAGGCATGCAGGATAAGAAAGCAGAAGGCAGCTATGCCAAAGATGAATAAAACCCACATAGTACCAAGGCAGACATCAGGCAATTGATCTCTGAGTTTAAAGCCCAAATAAATTATTTGACATCTGTGAATCTGCCAAGAGAGCTCTCATCTCTAAGATCCAGAGGGATGCAAGGGAGAAGGGAGAGAAACAGAGTGTGCACAAGGTGAGGTGGGGTGGAGCTGCACAGTTACAGAGGTGTGCTGGAAAGCAAAGAGATGCAGAGAGAAGGAGAAAGGCAGGGAGAAAGAGAGAAATGAAGCTTCAGATAGCTGATACAGGGAACAGTGTGACAAAAACCAATGTGGAAGCAAGAACCACCTGGAAATGTTAAAGGAGGAAGCCTGCTCTGCTATGTGAAATACTGATTTTATGGTTGTTAAATCTGAGCTGTTGAGAAAGAGGAAACTGGCCAGCGCACCCAGCATAGCATTCTCTCTGTTTGGTTGTTCAAAACCTCTTGAACCTAATTATTATGCTTCATCATCACCAACTAAAAAATGTAATTATGAAGAAAGCAAGGAAGAATCTACTGATGAAATTGAAGCAAACAAATTCCAGCTGTTCCATTGGAAGAAAAAAAAAGATAAAAGAATGGGGAAATTATAGTGACTGATACTCAGGAGAAGCCACTTCTAATTTGCATGAGGATGGTTAAACTCAGTCATACAGTTTCCATGTATCTGTATGTTTAGAAAAAGATAACTTCCGTAATGGAAACATGAGAATATCCAGTCTCTTACAGTACATGTATCATTTTCATAATATATGAAAATATCCCAAAGGAGGGGTAGCTAGGCAGATATCAAGCTATAAACATAGGGGCATGCAAAGGAAGACTAAAACAGAATAATGTGAAGATGAACAGAGATGTATCATGAGTCATGAAGAACTGGAAACTGGACAGCAACACACTACCGTTATGAAGAAATAGTTCAGAGTTGCAGAGGAAAAAGAAACACAGGAAGAAGGGAAGTCATGAGTCATGAAAAGGCTGCAACTAAGTCCTCTTGATCAGAAGACTCTAGGTGGAGGGAGACCTCTCAGGAATTGGAAGAAACACACAGAAACACACTGCCAGGGATCATGATGAGAAGAAACAGCCTCTGCTTTCAGCAGATCACCGTTCTTTGGAGGCAGATTTATGCTACTGACACGATTTTAGTCTTTCATTTAAACTGGAGGGAATACAAGAGTGATAAGGAATATAAGAAAATTACCACAGGACAAGAACTGATGACATTATCAGTAGAGTCGACATATTTGGCCATACAGTAAGGCTCAAAATTAGAAAAAATTAGAAATAAATTGTCTGCAACAGAATGGTTTGTGCTATCAAACAAGGAGATGACTACTTTGCTTACAAGCTCTTTGATAAGCTAGGCAGCTATTATCTGTGGATTTTCACTTGAAAGTAACATCTCTGGATGTTGAAGGACTAAACAGTGTAATCACCCAAGAAAACCACTGGTAAAAGTTACCCCCCCACCAAAAACCAACAACCACAACTCTAGGTAAAATCCAGAGCAAAACCAGCTGCAGTTGCATTAATTTGTTTCAATGAACATTTTTTCAGAAATTATTAAAAGAGATAATGATCAGACAATATTTATAGTCTCAGCTGAAGCAAAAGAAGACAACGGGATATTTGCTAAACATACACTTCTTCAGTTTCTGTGTCAACTGAGGGATAAAGACATCCACTGTTACTAAACCATATTGTCATGAGGTTACTAAAACAAAAAGCTCCAAGGAAGCCCACAGTAACATAACAGTGACAATAATGACAACTCTTCAAAGGATTTTTCTCCCAATAATAACTATTTGTAAAAGGAGCAATCAGGCTTTGGAGCACTTCAGTTTTACACAGAAGCCTCACCAGGAGAACCTGATTAATGAACAATAGCTAAAGAAGCAGGTGCAGTATCAACCTTTCTACTTTATCACTTCCATCTCCCAAATTACTAGAGCGGACTCTACACAAAGGAATAAGATTATACATTTTATTCACATCCTTATAATTTATATCCCCAAAATAGATTTAATGCTAATCGCTAACTCTTTCATGAATAGAACAAGATCTTCAGATCCTGGCTCCCTTAAATCGTTGTATCATGGCCCATTTTAAGTCAGGGGATAGTTGGCGTGAATCCAAAAATCCAGAAATGAGAAAATTAATTCTTTGTGTTATCAGAACAAAGCTTGCATATGTCAGTTGGCACAATGGGTTTTTTGCTAAAAAGGTAAAATAAGATAAAAGCAGAGCTCAAGAATAAAATTTAAACACTAGAGAGAAGAAGGATTCCAGAAATTCATATATTAAATGCTCAAGGAGATACAAATAACAACTAATAAAAGTAAGCTGAATATGGGCTACTAAGAGAGCAGCAATTGACTACACAAACAAATATAGAAAATACTTGCTTGTAGGGGGTTTTTAAAGTGGTAAAATAGTAGCTCAAAAGTCAAAGGGGATTAAAGAGCAACACATTCTTTTACCAGTTAACAGCCACTAACAAAAAGCAGTTGCACAGCTAAGCAAGCCCTGTGCTGCTTTTACTAATTATTATAAAAAAACTCTTTATCTGTCATATGCTAAGCTCTGTAGTTACTACAGATGGCTGGAAGTAGAAGTTTTGCCAAAGACATGAAACTGATAAAGAACAGGATGAAAAAATAACAGAACAACTTCTATAGGCAATGGCATGTATAAAAACTGGCAAGACTCCAGGAATGCTGCCTTTTGAATGTAATTTTTTGAAGTATGTGAAGTGACACTATTTTTCCTTGATATGTTTAATGGTGTTTTGCCTGAGGAAGAACCTATCCTGTCTATAGAAGAAGCTGCCTTGTGTTCTCCCTGCAGCTGCCTTTGTGTTCTCCCTAAAACGAGAAATTCCCTCACCCTGTACGACTGACATCTCATTTGCTGAAGATCACTGGATGTCAAATAATCTTTGAAGAGAACAGCAAAAGATTAGAGATGTATTTTTTCTGTTCTCAACTGATGAATGTTTAGCTACTGAACTTGATGCATATAAGTCCTGCTCTTAAAATGGACCACTTTTCCTCACACTAGTCAATAAGCATAAGCTTTAGGCAATTACACTGGTTGTTCCCTTTTTGATTTATTAAAGGAAGTAAACAGCAACAAATTTATTGACTCTTCTACTAATAATGCTTTTTGTAAAGCCTTTTAAATAAAAAATATGATTATGTGATTTTTTTTACAGGAGGAGAAATCACAGAAGCCCAATAAAGACTATTGTCTTGTTCACAAATTTTCTACTATCAACATTTAATGACAAATTACTTATTTAACATAAATTAATATAAAAATATTATTCTGTGTGTGAATAGACAGATACACACTGCCAAAATATCTAAAGTTATCCTTTTAGAAAACATCACATGCCAAACAGGTAATAAATGCTATCAAATGTCTGGAAATAAAGCATCAGGAAATCTAGAAAAGCTACATAATGGTATTCAGCAAATGCCAAACAGATCTGAGAACAGATCTGACAGAAGTAAATAATTTCCAGGCTATGGAAAACACAGTGATTCTTTTGCCAAAGGTATCTTCCATCTTTCTAATTTTTTCCCCTTCTTTCTGCAATTATTCCAGAAAGAATTACCCTGGCAGAAATGCACAGAGCATCTTTAAAATTCCCCATGAACAAGACAAGCAATGGAGCAAGCATGCCAATATTTTGTACAAACCAGTAGCCAACTAGCACTTCTGCATGTGTGCAAAAGCCAGGCAGATAAAAGCCCTTGCAGATAGAAGCTGATGTGTTGATCTAATGGAACATAAATGCTCCCACAAGAAAGTTGTGGCAGCTCACTATAAATTACTCTGTACAAATATTCTCCAAGAGGATTCGAGGATAAGCAGGAGGACAGAGCAGAAGGTGCTTTCTTTCCTTTCCTAATGGCAGCAATGAAACGAACTGTAAGCCTCATCACGAACCTGCCAGTTTGCAACATCAGGGACGACAATTTATGCATATGGTAGACCAGTTATTTACTGAAGACTCTAAAGCCCTAATCATAGCTTTAAGCATAAAATCAGCTTTAACTGCCACTTTATCCTGTGCCTTCAAACCCTCAAGTAAAGTACCACATTTCTCAGACCTTGGGGATTTTTATGTTGCTTGTTTCAAACAGAAATTTTGCCTAACTTGCTAATGTTTGACTAAGAAACAGTCACTCCAACTAACTTGGATTAATCATTCCATATGGTGTGAGATAATAAATCTAATAAAGAAATGTAAGTCACAGGGAAGGAGACAAAAAACATCACAAGTAGCACAGTGGTCTGTCCAGCACAGAGTTGCTTACAAGAACGGCCTACCATATGAAAAGAGATTTTTGGTCCACACCCATTCCTAGAAAAATGCTATGTTCTAATGACCTAAAAATTGTGAGTGTCTATTTGTTAAATAATTCCTGCCCCCTAAAGTCAAATGCCTCAATAAATAATTTCATTCTGGAATAATGTTTAAATTGTGAATTTACCTTAATACAATTTAAAACAAATAAAGCAACAGCTTTGTTTGTTGATTTAAAAATAAATGCACTTGTAATGAAAGTAAGAGAGTCAAGCCTAAATCTCTTTCCCATTTTTCAGAATGTGTAAGAGAACAGAGAAATTGTTCACATGGTCTATTTCCAATATATTTAAAGAAAGATTTATGTGCATACATTAAAAAAAAATACATTTCAACATAATGTACATATATGTACACTATGCTGAGAAGCAAATAAGGTATATCTTTTTACATGACGGATGTGGACAAATTTTAAAACATTATGCACCACATATTGCTGGGGTATAATCCAATAAGAAAATATTAAGAATAGAATGATTTTTTAAATGAGATTTTTATCTTCAGTAAAAACAGTCTAACAGACATTGAGATCTATAATTTTCTTTGCCAGTACATAAAGGTGTACCTACCGCTTCTTATTGATCAAAAGAAAAAAATCCCCAAACCAGAAGAATATAGTCAAGAAAATACAGAAGCTTCTTTAATAGGAAACACTAACCTATCGAGTATGTTCCTACTGGGCACAGAACAAACAAATATTTAAATATATTCGTGGTTTTATATTTCCATTGGTGTTGAAATGATATCTGTCCTAGAATATATCTTTGTTCAACCTATTGTAAATTAAATGTTTTCTAGACATAAATAGTTTGATAAACATGAGTTAGTTTTTTCACTCAAACCACAACCATGGTTGTTGGTCAGTGAAATGAGGCTAATGATGATAAATTTCACCTCATTAAACATAGAAATATTATATATTGATATCACTGAACCTCTGACACAAACAAGCAAAAATATCACTTTTGTCATCACCTTAATTATGCTGTTTACAAGGCTGTGATTTGAAAATCCATTCAGCTTCCCAGATGGATAAAATACTTATTTAAAGGGAAATTCACACAGCCTCTCAGAAAGGGAGGAGGATAAGTTGCAATCCTTCATTTGCAAGGGGATGGGTACCAGCCTCTGGAGTGTGAATCACGGGCTCCCTCTTGGGATGCCACACTTGTGCTTGCTTGAGGCAAAGATGGAATTGTCTCAGAAACCAGTCCAACAGCAGCACAGCTGTAACAGCTGCAAATATGGCTGAGCACTGCAAAGACTTCCATTGTTCATAGGGATAACAGGAGAACACAAAAAGCAATGCTGCAATGTTGTGCTGGAATCGTTGCCTTTGAAAGCCACAACCTGAATATTTATGTTCTCAGCCACTGATGGTGGGTGAAAACCTAAACAGCATTATACAGATTTCACTGTGAAATTACTCACTGTGGAGTAGGTAGGAAAATCCAGTAAGTTCCAGACACTCATTTGAAAAAAGATTTAATAGAAAAAACCTCACCCAATCAAAAAAACCAAAACTCAGCCCACAATAAACAACTCTTTTATGGGCAGTCAATACTCAGAGTAAAAAGCCAAACACATCCCAAGATTTAAGCCACTTAAATCAATACTTTTGTCACTGATTTAAACCAGGAGAATCTTTAAAACTCAAAACCCAGTCTAATTAATGAAGTATTCAAAACCAAAGGAGAACATCAAATAGTTTATTAGTGACTTCAAAGTGCCAGTTGTAAAGTGAGCCACTATATCTTGCTCCTCTAGCACAGCATTTGGCTCTAGCCATCCGTTTGTTATTTCTGTGGAACCCTTAGAAAGGAAAAAGCCTATTTTTGAATAAACAACTCATTTGTTTCACCGAGTTGCTCACCTGAAACAGTGCTTCGTGAAGCGTCTTTTTGTCTAACCTTCAGTCTCTTTCCATAAAAACACATGCATGCACACGTACCTGTATATATGACCATGAATGTATACAAGCTTCCCAAACACTTTCAATATTTTTAAGAGATACAGGGATGTCAAAGTGTCAGGTTCACACAAGTTTCATGGAAACACAGACTAAGCAGGTGCAAGGTCATGGTTCCACTGCAGGCCACTGAGAGTCTTCTCCCAGTGATCACCTTCAGTGAGCGAAGTGGAAAGAGGGGACTCTGAAACTGAACTAATACAATCACTTTAAAAGCTCCCAGATTCAGAGAAATTACCAACAAGAGGTGCTTTAAGCAGACACAGGACACACATTCTTTTTAAATTTTTTTTTCCACAGCTGCTCCATTAGCTTTGTGGCTCATACACAATCCTGCTATTTTTAACAGATTTTCATGGACATAACCAGATGTGTAATTTGGTGCTATACATTCTTTATGAAAACAAGACAGTACCTTGGCTAATGAGAATGATTTGATGGTGCCCTTAACTTCCCACCTTGGGCTTGGGACCACCAAGTGATCCGATAGCTCATTCAAAAGAAAAAAGTAAAGATCAAGAGAAGACAACTGCTGACTTACTGCAGAAATGCCAGAGATATACAGTGGATATACACCCAGGAATGGGTTACTACTAAATAAATAAATAAATAAATAAACAACCCTCTCTAAAATAATTAAAAAAAACATTACTAAAGTTTTGGTGGTGTCTACATCAATAACTAGAAGGTATTAGCATCACATTAATGACTGTCACTTGGACGGACTGCAGAAACTAAAAAGAGAAGAGCTCAAAAAGGAGTAGAAAGATAATAACTCAAGAAGTAACACAGTGAAAAAAATGTGACAATAAATCTGCAATAAAAGTAGTAAATTTACAATACAAATACAACAACTGAGAAACCCAGTTCTTAAAAATGAGTTGCATATGGAAGGCCCTGATGATACAAAGACCTGGGGATGACCCAGGGTGAAAATTATAGGTTTAAAACCTGTACTTTGAAGCAGGAGAATGGAAGCAACTATGTTCTCACAACGAACTCCTATTTTATATTTGTACCTGGACAATCCATAACCACAGAAACAAAAAAAAATCCAAACCGATCCAATCCAAAACCCCGAATGATCTCTAACAAACAAACAAAGAAACAAACAAAAAAAAAAACAAAACAAAAAAAAAGAAAATGGAAAAAGAAAAAGGAGTTAGTTGAGAGGAGAAACGGAAAAAACCTACTTAGTAAAACTGACAGAAAGATGGAAATGGATCTTAGCCACTGTCCAGTGTAATGTAAAGAAAACAGAGGTGAATGAACTTATGAAGTCTTATTAATCTCCAGTCTCCAAGACTTTGTACATTTTCTGTCTCTTTGTCATTTATACTAGAGCACTGGAAATATTTTTATTGAAATTGAGGAGGGGAGGGATATTTTAGAATTTTTTTACTATTATTTAGTCAATAAGTAAGTTAACTTGGTAAGAGGAAAAGGAGGTCATATAGTATTCAAAGAGATACAATACTTGTTTTCTTTTTTCCCCTCCAGTGCTCTGCATTGAAATCTGAAAAGCCCGTTTCAGATTCTGCACGTTGCTATTGCACATGTAATAATAGGACACACTGGCCTTTGATACAATTCTTTTCAGGGAACAAAAGCTTCCTTTGGCACAACTACAGCCACTGCTTGTTGTAGGTTACACATGTCTTTCCAGTCAAGCATGATTAATAACTGTTAAAAAAAATGCTCATGACCCATGGCAAGTATTCTTTCAACTATAATACCAGCATTATGGGCTCTGAATCTCAGTAATTTTAAAATGTGCTTCTACAATGGAACTATAATTTAATTACTTTTTCTGCAGCCTGTTCCATTTTGTTTCATCACTTTGATTGCACCATGCACTTGGCAGCTTATGGAAGACTGCATCTGCCTTCAGGATTATTTCACTGGGCTCTTTCGACATCTGTTTCTGAAAATGACTTTATTTGCAGTGGCATAAAGAATAATCAGAGACTTGTTTAATCCAGATAAATTGGAAAAGAGAGAGACACAGAGACAGAGTTGGAGACACCGAAGAGACCAGGGAAAATGAGAAAGCAGATCTACGCTGCACGCTGCAGAAGACATCAAAATAATCTCTCCTCTTCCTGTGCTTCTGCAAATGTTGTTATCTGATGGATGATATGATACATGAAAAGATGCGTCACTAAGTCAGCTCCTTTTACTGTTTAGTGGGAGCTCATAGATGCAATACATTCTAGCTAAAGCTTCGTGCTGTGCTTGATCAGTTTAATAAAATTTTCAGGAATTACATTTGCAACCTCATCCACTGTGAATCACAACGCAGTCTGAAATGATCCACAGCAGTTGACAAAAGCCCTTATAACAAACGAGCTAAATCCAGGCTCCAGCCTGACCTGACATCCTTCCAAAGGCAGCTACAGCCAACACCTGTTGCCGAGTGCCACTGCACAGCTATGGACTGAGCACACAGTTCAGCATAACTTCCCACATATCAGCCCTCATGAACTGGGTCACCTGTGTATCAGATGATCAAGTGCAAGGCATCTGAAACATGCCCATGCCTGCCTGAGCTTTGATTCAACACAATGGAAACCATCACTGTTGACTCCTGTTTACTTTTGTGTTATAGATGGATTTGTTAACCCACAAACCATTTCAAGCAGTTAAAGACATGCCCTCTAAAAAATCAGAGGTGTTGGCAAGGTTTTATTTTGTTCTTTTGTTCTCTTTGCCTGGTTTTTTTTGTGGAGGGTGAACATATATTTGTCAAGATGCATCCACTGCCTCCCTAATAAAGTGCTGCAGGAAGGCAGCTCTGGCAACAGAAGCAGACAGAAAGGCTTTAGGGACAAAAACCACTAAAATTCTAGGTGCTAGAGTGCTAGACCATAAGGATAACAAGCAGAACAATTCCTAACATTGTCTTACTTTTGAGAGTTTAAAATCTTGCTTGTCTTGTGCTTCTTTCTTTTTGGGTTTTTTTTTCTGTTATTTGTTGGTCTTCTGGCCTATATTGTTACAGCAAGCACATCAGAAATTAACTGATTTGGACACATAATATTTCCTAGGAATTACTTAAAGACAACTTCAAGGGAGGCCCTACAGGTCTCAGGAAAACAATGAAGAAAAGCATTGTCCCCAGAACTAACAGGTATCATGCAAACACACAATAGCTGGACATGTTCTTAAGTGGTGCCCGTGCACTTTGCTGTTGTCCCCATGAGAAGGTGACAAAAGGGAAAAAAAAAATTCCTCCTCTTCTGTATTGCACTGCCTCACCTTTCTTCAGCAAAATACAGCAGGTGAGCTGAAGACATGAAAAAAAATCCAAGTTTCCACATTGTTGATCTACTCACAGGCAATACGGGAAGCAAAACTCCTCTGGCAACCTGCGTGCTAGTAACTTGGCAAGCTTGACAGTCTGCTTTTGGAAGCCTGGTTATTTTCATAAAATACATAATCCCCAAAGTAAACAACTCAAATTTTTGGAAGGAAACAGACCAAACCAAAAATTCAGAGTTAGCAAAAAGAAAAAGAATCATAAGTGTATTTTGCAGATGAATTACTTGAAACACAGTACAACAAGGTAGTCTCCCCTTCTTCCTAGCCAAGGTCCCTGATACCTCTTTGATGTCTGAAGATGAGGTGAAGATTTGATAGAAGATACCAGCTATTCACAGAAGGTTTGTTGTTGGCTAATTAGGTGGTGAAGCTGCCCCGAAGAGAGATACCTTCCAGTGACAGAGTATGCTGTGAAAATCCTATTAAGAGACTATTAACAATTACTTTGTTTCTTGTTTTTTTAATTTAGACAAATTTACTTTCTCCCCTCATTTTCCATCTCACAACCTTTGGCTGTAACACAGGAGTTTTGCAGGGCCAGTGGCCATGCAAAGAAATTACCCGTTGCTTTTCTAGAGCTTCGACGTAAAATGTACACAGCATAAGAAACACAGAGTCTGAGAAGGATTTGTCATCTTGCCAGTATTACCAAAGAACAAAAGCCATCATGCTCAATTAGCAATTCTCCCTAAAGAATTTGTAAGGATGTACTGTTAGCAGCTAAGGTGGTTTTCCTCAGCTTGTTGCCTGTGGTGATGCCAGTCTGCCCTCTTAAAATCAATTTTTTAAAAGGTAAAACTTTAGTTTTGAGCAAAATTGAATATCCAGCATGGAAAGAATGGAAATTCAGTGGGAATTGGTTATGTCTTGTCACATGATCAGAAATTCTCACCAAGAAAGAGTTCTCTTCCTGTAACCACAGGCTCCTAGCCAGAGCACTTGAGATCCATCTCAGGAAGAACAAGAAGAACAGCTCATGCTCTTTCCAAGACATTTCCACTGAAGTCCAGCAACAAGAAAAATTCAGTTTATGCAGAAGCACAGCCTGCCTTTAACCCACCAGTCCTGTCTTAGGCAGGGCAGAGAAGAGATTTTTTGAAGACACTATAAAGGCTACACTGTACCATGAAGAGCTTCTCCAAAAGTAAAATCTTTGTGTGCCAGCAGAAACAGCAGAGATGCCTCCTGAGTGTCTTGGTACTGGCAGGTCTTTAGCTGCTTAGCTGACTATAAAATGGATTGATTTAGGCTCCTAACCTCAAGTATGTACATAAAGGATCCTCGAGCCTGTCCAGTGTGTGCACAGACACCAAATCTTGCTATTATGAAACAAAATGTTGTCAGCAGTCATTCTATGTTAAAGATTTTATGTATAGGCCAGTTGTCTCCCAGCAGCTGCCCACAGACACTGTCCAAGATTTTCTGGAATCAACTAGGTACACCCAACAAGGCATCAGAAGAGATGACCTGCTCCATATTATTGCTCTTAGGTCAGGACCAAAGGAGCTCACTATAGCCTAATTACTATTCCTCATCCCTTTCCCCTTGATGTGCTCTATCAAAAAAACATTTTTCTCGCAGCATTTAAGAAAATCTACTTAAAACTGCTTTCTGATGCAATTGATTTTCATCTACAAGGATGTGTCTTACACATCCTTGAAGTGAAATCAACTAAAAGTGGCTGAAAATGGACCGTGTTTGTCACAGGCAGACCTAGTTTCTGCCTGTGGCTATCCTTCAGCTCAGTAGGAGAAGTTATAAGATACAAAAGGAAAATGATCTGTGCGGGAGGCTTCACTGTGCTCTGCTTAATTAGCTGCAGTTCAATATGTGAAACACAGCAGTGCACACCTTCATGTCTACACACGTGCTTTTAGAACCAATGTGCACTGGTAACAGGGTTGATGTATCCTCTATAAATTGGAATATGACACCAAAACATCACCAAGAGGAAATAGTCCGCGTTACTTTATAAAACAAATCACGATTTTCCCAGACTGCAACAGCCTCAAGCAGATCATCTAAGTTTTCAATTGCTTCCATAAAGTGGAAGCTGTGTCTTTGCAAGAGCATTCAGTCATGCTATCTAGAGTCTTCACAGACTGTACTGTAATGTAAAATTAAGATAATTGAGAGATCAACCATGCAGTACACATATACGTATATATCTGTTCATTCTGACAGAGTCCTACATGCATAAAACTGCTCGTATCAGGCCAAACCCTCCTCCAGTGCTCAGAGATATTATTCCGATCACATAAAATACAGCAGCAACCACAATTTCTTCACACAGTCGTTCTATATACAAATGTCAGATTATGTATTGTTCTCGCCAATGCAAATGTCAGTTTGGATCGGCCACAGGCTGCAGACGTGCCCCAGATTATTCTGGGTCCCCTATGGAGCTGAGGCACAAATTCTCAGCACCTCACAGGATGAAAAGTCTTTGCCACAGTGACAGGCAAGGGTACACTTGTCTTGCCTTTCTGGCATGGAAGAGGCACAAATAAAATATGAAGTCCATGCACTTCTGACCCGTAAACTGCAGCACCAAACAAAAGCAGCACTGCTGCAGAAGCACAGTTTCTGTGGATATATAAAATTAATGATCCAGCTTCCCTGATCTGTGAGCACAAGTGAGTACAGACTGAGAGGTCACAGGGAGGGCTTTCCTGGGCACAAACTGGACTTTTAAGGAGCATATCAGGCATGTAAAAACCATGTAAAGGAGAACAGCACAACACTTGGTGGGTGCGACTTCGACAGAGAAAAACTCCTTTACAGTTTCTACAGCAACCTGTTGATTATGAAAGGCTGATGGTAGATATCTGTGAAATAAGAGAGTGAAAACCAAGGCAATATAGGAAAAGGATATATCACACGTACCTGACATGTTAATTGTTTCCTTCTGTTTTCCTTGATTTCCCTGTGTTCTAAATAGGAAAGGTGGTGAACCAGTCTGAAGGATTAACTGGGCTTTACCGATAGCCTCCAGAAGACTCTACTTCACAATTTCTCATTGTGACAGATTTAGTTAATGGAAAAATTGAAGAAAAATATGTAGACAGTCTGGAAATGTTGAACCTAATAATTTTAATGATTTTGTGTGCTTCTTGGGTTTGATTTTTTTTTTTTTTGCTGAAGTCTGAGAGACATAAATTTGGTTGAAACATTAGGACCTTGAAAATAATTACACAGGTAGTTTGTTATTATGTCTAGCTAAACAAAAACCCCCAAAATCTCCAAAATCACATCACTGCCTCCCAGAGTATTTCTTCAAAGATGTTGTTTTAAAGCCTATGGCACCATGTTTTATATGAGGTGTGTGTGTGTTAATAGAGGGATATCTGGGATGATATCCCCCAAGCCCTAGGCAAACTCTCTCTACTCTGAGCCAAGCTGTCTGCCTTCTTCCCTGCTATAGGTCTCTGCCAGCTAGTTCAAGACACTCAAAGCCAAATATTCCGAATTTCTGCAAGATGCTTTGTTAAGAATTCCTAAAGGAAAAACTAGTCTAAAATTCCTATTTCTGTTACCTAAAAATATGTCAAATATCAGTTGCAGCTGAAAAACAGTGGAAGGAAGCCAGTTCTCCAAGGAATACAGACAACCAAGATAACTACAATACTGAAATGTTACTGTACTCTTACAGTAATAGCAAAAATAATAGCAAAACAACAGAGAAATGCAAAGCTGACTAAATACTTAAGAAGCAGTACTTTTCAGGTCATGCAAATACATAATCCAAGTCTTTTTATTCCCTGGATCACAGAAGCTGATGTAGTAGTTACATCTCCCATGCTCTCTTCCTTCCCCACACACTCCCTCACACCACTCCCCTGCTGCTGACATCCTGGCACTTCTGAAAATTACTGTCTCACCATCCAGCTTTTGGAAATAAATGCAAAACTCAATGGATCTTACCTCCTCCTTACCAATGGACTATTAACACAATCTAGCTAGCTTGACTTTAAGTGCAGACTGAATATACTAGCAGCTTCATTCTTTCAGAAAATGAGATATGTGGTTATTAATTTTGTCACCAGAGTCATCAGACCAGTTTCTTACTTGTGGCTGTGAAATTCCTTTCAGATGACATACTTAAAAAAATTAAGAATCCATGTAGTGGAGGATAAAATGACTCACATATTCTAGAAAAAGATAGGCTTGTAACTGAGACACATAGGTTTGGCTGAAAGCAAATTTGTGCACAGCCTATTACAAAAGGCATCTTGTTGGTCTCTCCCTTAAATGCATAAATAACTAAGACAGGCTGCTTGCAAGATTTTCATGAAAACAGCTCTTTCATGGAAAACTGAGTTATTCTATTGCTGTTTCCTTTGTAATTTTAAACAGAGTCTTACTTTTTGCATGAAGGACATTCCAAATCCCACTTTCCAGTTTTAATCACAAAACCGTTTTGCAGCATGTATTAGAATAACAATGGTTCTTCCCAGGGAGAGGTCTTTTCTGGATGAAGTGGCAGCTAGCAAATATCACATAGCTGGTAGAATAACAAAGCAGGAACCCATGGCCACGTTCTCTCCCTTTCCTCTTTTCAGATCTTGCCCAGAGCAGTTTCAATCTGAGCTTTGAGGGAAAAGTCTCTTTCCTTGAGGAAAATCCCTTTCCTGTTCTCTCCTTGCTTGAACATAAATGCACTTCTCTGGACTGTGAGAGGAAGGAGCTGTGCCTCCATGTGGAAGAGGGACACTGTCCTCTGTCCCTTCACCCCACAGCTAGCAATGATTAAAGACAGGCACAAAGCCCTGCACTGACAGCACACACACTACAGAAAGCCCAGGTTCAGAAGGGCAAAAGCTCATGCCCATGTTTCCTCTGCAGGGTGCAGCCAGAATATACAGAAACCAGCCCAAGGTCTCACGTGCAGCTGAAGTCATCAACCAGCTATGCCATTTCCTACACTGGCTGTCCCCCAGATCCTGCAGGAATTCTGGCCAAGCCCAGGCCTGCTATTTAGACCTATACATCCCATCCTATCATTGCCACCTCAACACTCAAGAACTTACAACCCTGTGCTGCAAATGCGGCAGCCAATGAAGACAGTGAATGACATCCCATGGACTATCTGGGGACTTACCGAGCTCATAGCAAGGGGACCAAGGTCTCCACAGCTACACAGGACCAAAGCAAATGGAAACTACATCAAGTTCTGTATATGGGCTTAGCTGTAAGAGCATTCGTCTGCTTTCTAGCAAGGGTCAACCAGATCAATATTGCAGGTTTCTGCCAACATGGGCTATCGAAGGACAGGAATAGCTCTTGGGTGCTAAAGCTGTGCCAGGCCAATATGTTGCCAGAACCACATATCAACCAGACGCACTTTACTGTGCTTCCTGTGTACAAGCTCTAATGTGCTCACTTGATATTCATAGCTGTAAACACAGGAGGTGCTCTTAATATCACTGTGACTTAAAGTATACAGAACTGGGTCTTATCCTTGCAATACTACCTTGAACTCTGCAAGGTGAGCAGCCATTTACATCTTTAGTAGATTAAAAGTGCTGGCTTCATTTGAGTTTGCTTTTCAAATAAATTTAATTTTGAGGATTCTGTGTCCTTTTTGTTCTGGAATGTAAAAAGCTAATCCACTTATTTTCAAACACATCCCTGCTTTAAGGTGCTTTATGACAACAATTTTTTTTGACAGAGTTACAATTTATCATATACTGCCACCAAAGAAGATTAAATCCAAAATCTTGCAATACTGGAGAAGTTAAGTGATCACTGTGAACAATGGATCTAGACCAACCGCTGCTTGTCAGCAGTTTGACAAATACCATGTTTTTATCCTGTTGGTAAATTGTCTGTAAAGAAAATGAAGTTCTAAGTGTGTTTGCCATTCTCTGGCGCACTGGGTTTGATTTATCTAGCACCAGGTTTATCCTGAACTGTTCACCCTAAATAACAAACTGACTGGACAACATACAGCATCTGGCATTCAAAGATGGCTGTGCTTGCATCCAACTTGGTTTATGCCATCACAGGGCAATCCGGCTTGAATTAACATAATAAAATAGTATTAATGAATTTAATACAACCTGGTTTATAGGTATCTGAGGCACTGAGAGATCCAAACAAAAAGTTTGTCATTTAATAGTTTGTTTAGAAGTTGCTGGCTTCAAACTATGGTTTCATGCCTAATGTAACCACCCCTTCTAAACACTGATAAATCTTTAAATGTAGCCATGAAGCTGAATTAAAATTTCCACGGTCGCAGAATAAAAAATAATTTCAAATTAATCAAACGCTCCTCCTCTGTGTATGTATGTATATATGAAACTGAGCCACTTACAGTTCAGACTCCCAATCTCCTGGTGCCACAACAGGCAAGCCCATGTGCGCATTGCACATCCTTATCTCCCATACACATGCTATTACTTTCACAGCAGCTCCCTTCCATAACCTGACAGACAATGAGGAATATTTAATAAGAAGAAGCTGAAACTGCTTTGTTTCCATAAACTATTTGGGAAGTGGCAGATAATGTTCTTTTTTCTGACAATTCCCCCTTCTCCTTCATTAGAAAACTCCTAAGAAGGTGCTGTCACATCAGAACAGTGGCACTGCACACCTTCACCCTGCAAAAATGAAAGCAAAGATACAGAAACATGTCGTGTGATGACAAACGCAGTTTGAAGAAGTCTTCATAGTTTTTTCTTTATATTTGCTTCTTTCATGCAGTCCTCCATCCCTTCAGCAATGCTGATGCAACCATACACTGAACAAAACTGGAAATTATTTGATTTGAAAAACAAACCAAAAAACGAACCCAACTCTAGGTCTGGTTTGTAGCACAACCCTCCAAACAAATATCTGGCACAATGTGGAAGTGGGTGAACAACAGCGCAGGAATGGCGCCTTATTAAGATAGCTTTGCTGGCTGAGAAAACACTTGAGCAACCACACTTGTCTATACAGAATGGATGGTAGAGAAGAATCAGATGTTACAATTTTTCCATAGTCATCTTCCCCATTTCTAGTTGGCTAGGGTTAAAATCTTCTGCTGTTTTCATGTGACCATATGAAAGCTTGCTATCTGTTTGTAATTCCTTGCTGTTTCTCAGTCATGTTGACCCCTCCATGAATGGAGGAGGACATTTGTGGAGCTGAATGTCTCAGCAATGTGCTATGAACTGCCTTTCTTCTGGCAAAAGAAGAGTGGTCATTTCTTACTACCGCCACCTTCATCAGTCTTAGAGCTGCAGTGTTCACTGGTAACCAAACTGGAAAGATCTGTCAAATTGCGAGGCTAAATTAACCTGCAAATTTTTTTCAGTAATTCATATATCAAAACATAGCTGTGATCTCTTTTCTTTTGAAAAGAGCAGCATACATTGTTTTCCAGTAAGCTGCGACAGCTAAATGCTCAATATGGACTGAAAAGTCAAGAGAATAAAAACATATTTACAGTGCCTTCTTATATATTAATTATAACTTTCTAAGAAATGAAAGATTTATTGCAAACACATTTTGATTACTGAATGAAAATGTTCTTTCACATTTCAAAAATGTTTCAAGATCCGAGAAAGAAGACAAAGTGTAAGGCTTACTGTTAAAATTACCACCTGCTCATCGAGAAACAGTACACAAAATGCTTATAGTGAATTTTAATGCAGTAGAAATGCCAATGCTATTTCTTCAAGACGTCTTTCCCCTATTTTAGAAAAGCACTTGGGCCCAGATGTTACCAGGTGAAATTCAGCAGCAGATGTCCTGTCAAAGGCATGCCAAGCAACTTGAATTTATTTTAGTGATCTGCTGGCACTCCAGAGTAAATGGCTCAGTGTTATTAACTGAATTCTCCTGGCTCACCTGGAATGGATTTAAACCCATTTTTGTCTTGCAGGAAGAACCACACAAGAGTAATCTGATTAGTTTAGAAGCTCCTGGAATGAATAAAGACGACATTTATATTGAAGTGTGTGGCAAGGAACAACAACTACCAGCAGCAGGTTTCCTGCTTTTCCCAAAGACCCAAAAGCAAACTTTACCGTCCTGTTTCTATGCCAGTATCCCAGCTTGTCTTTCCACAACCATCTTATTCTGACAATTTTGCTAATGTGATTTTTGGAGATGACTTGAAATCAAGACTTGAGCTGGGAATGCCAAACTCTGAAGTGTCGCTTCTTCCTAACTCTGCTGACAATTAGAAGTATTTCCACCAAAGCCCTACAGAAAGATTTAAGCTTCAAAAGTTTAACTTTATTTCTATTTTTATTCTCCATTAAACAAGATAATTGCCTATATTTTAATAATGTGCAGTGCCTTTCCCGATGCAAATAAGGCTCTGCAGTTCCTCACTAAACATCACTAGATCAGGAAAGGACTGTTGCTCTGGCCAGCTGGAGAGCATATGCCAGTGACCACAAAACCACAAAAATCTGAGTAACCAAGTATTGCATACTTCTAACACCTCCCAGTGGTCCTACTGTCCTCAGCAGCCCTCTGATCCAACCTCATGACCCACATCCTGCCCACTCAAACAAAACCCGCATTGACACTTGTTCCTGGCTCTCGGCTCCAAACTTTTCCATGCTGCCTTCTGCAGGCGTGGTAGCCTGGTGGCCTCCTGCCAACACTACCTTTGGACCAACATGAATTTTTCTACATCTTCAAACCTGGACAGACACCGCTTCTCCCTACATAACAAACCAGATCATTATCCACCACTGGCTGCACCCTCCAGACTTGGGACAACAAAACATCCAAAGCTCAGCCTATCCCACGGCCACACCCCCTCCCTATTTGTTGCCATCACAGCTGTGCACACTGCGTCAGGAACCTTGGGGACCAGAGAGCAGTCTGCCTTGCCCGTGGCCAGCAGCCAAGAGGGACAGATGAGCCTGGCTGCGCTTCTCCCTTCCCAGACTGCTCAGAGTCAGTTCCCACTGCTTATCCTTCTCCCTGCCACCCCAGGGCAGTGCCAGCAGCAAAGTCTCCTGTCTCCAGTTCATCTGATTTACACACAACACTGTCATTTCCTTTCCTGAAGCCATCCTTGCTCTTCATCACACCATTTTCAATTCCTAGATTAACTTCTCTGACAACATCCTCATTCATTACACCAAACTGATTCATGTCCTGAACACTGCACATCTCATGCTCAAAGGGAATGCTGGTCCTCTGGAAAAAACTGTTGCAATGATGTAATTCGGGACTGTAACACAATATGTGTGAATAATAAGGCCAAATCAGAGGCACAGAAGAAACCACACATCTGGCTTGTCCTAACTTCTAAGAGCTTGTTTCTGCCACTTAAAAGTTCTTTTCATGTTGGTTTTCAGTGCAATGCTACATACTCGTTGTTAAGCACTGACAGATATAAAGAGAGCCTCTGTCTTAATATATATCCTTTCAAGCAAAAAAGATGCATAAAGAAAAGAGACTGAACCCCTGTGGCCTCACAGAACTCCATGATCACCTCCCACCACCAGTCAAATAAAATCTACAGGCATCACAACCTGAACCACTACTAGGGGACACAGAAGAATTCCTTCATCTGGAAAAAAAGCTAAAACACAACTTAAGTCTATATTGTTATCAATCAAGTGTGGAAGCTCTTACAGCATAGATATTAAATCCCCAGTGTTCAACCAGCCTTCATTCATAAACACAGTCTGGATTGGTTTGGTTTTCTTTCTGAGCAAAAATTTGCACTGCAAGCCTCCTCAGTATGGAGGCTATGCCCTAGCCTTTACTTCATTAAGCTTCATTGTTCTAATTAACAGCACACACACTTTTGTTCTGCTTTACAATTAACATCACATAACATCACATACCATGACTTTTTAAAATTAGAGTCAGAGCTGTATGCAAAAGACCAATGCCACAAAAAAGCAGCACTACCTTTGATTCTGCCCTCTTCTTCCTTGCAAGCCTTGCAACTGCTATGCTCACTGTTTCCATTTCTAATAAGTGCAATTTTAATATGCTGAGAATTTTAGGCACCTAAAAAATTCACAGACATGTTTGAGCCTCTCAGTATAAAGGGTCACTCTATGCTAAATTAAAAAGGAGTGAATAATCACTTATTTTGAACAAAGACTCTTTTTGTTTTCTGAAGTTGTTGCTATGCACATTCATGTGAGAATATAACTTGACCACAGGAAACAAGAAAGCTTTGTACTTTGCATTTTTTGAGCTTACAACCGCAGTCCTGTTCAGAGTGGTCACAAAGACATCACTTGACTTTTCACCAATATTAGTAATGAAGCAATACTTCTTGCTAATGTTCAGTGCTGCACAATTAATATACAACTGCAATACAAGTGACATGTCTTTGTGGGTCTGAAAGCCTATTTTTGTATAGTGTTTCTTGGTGTTTCAGATGCCAAGTGGTACCAGCCCTGGGCAGTGGGTGGTGGTTCATGCTTTGTGGAGCTGTGCTCCTTCACAGCCAGTTCACACAGTGAAAGCCACATCCTAGACCTGCCCATGCTGTCCCCACCAGCCTTTTATTTTGCATTTTGGCCATAGCATGATGTCCTCCATAGCATAAGGCAAGGCTGCCTCAGAGAAAAACCATGCTCTCAGGGAAGATTTGTGTCACGAGTGATACAGGTGGGGGCATAGAAGACCTACTCAAACCCTGGAAGACATCACAGTGTGCTGCTGCTGTGCTGTAGAGTTGTGAGCATGCAACAAAAGAGCTCAAAAGAGCTCTCTGGCCTCAGACCAGACCTGGGACAGCCCTAGGCATTTCAACAGCACAGACTGTCTTCATCTACAGTCATGTAGGTTTAAGTACTCACTTATACACAGGCTTAAAGCTAAGGAAAATTAGTTTACAAAGTGTATTTTGCTTAAGAATATATAGAACAGAGACATGAATATGTGAAGTCACTCTAGAAGGTGAGGCAAAAAAACCCCATTCTTGCTGTTGAGGGAATTTTCAGTAAGACACTCAAAACCTGGGAACAGTATTATCTGTTCTTTGACCACAATGAATCACCATCTTCATCAATGCTAGCATCAAAGAAAAACAGCTATCGCTGGCCTTATCCAGTTACTGCTGGGCAAACATGGAAAGTTGAGGCTGGAGAGGCAGGAAGAATTCCTCAGTCCTCTTCCCAAAGAAGCTGTGCTAAGAGTGCGCTTTAAGATTCCCAGGATGTGAAGGTATTGTCTTGTTCTATATTGGAACATGGGCATGTGTGATATGAGGCACTGAAGTGGTTCAGTAGCTCAGAAACAGCAAGCAATGCAGATCATTTCATAAAGCAGCACATACAGAGAGAGTCTTTTTGTCATGGCATGATATCAGTGACTCTATGGATAGAGCACTTTTCATCTGTCACTGATCTATAATTCACTTCATTTTCGTCCCCCTGTATTATCATACAGTTTAACACTGAAAGCAAACTTCATCCATTAGTTACTCTCACCTGAAAACAGGTTGTGGTAATATTGCTTTTCACATGTAAGAAAATATGGTATAAATTAAAATATTGGAATGGACTGCCTATCTGAAGGACTTTTCTAATAAAATTAGTTGTCTTTTTCTGGCATTGTTAATACTAATTTTCACTGAGTGTATGTATTTGGTGATGTTGTCCATCAGATGTCAGAATGCATCGAACTTGTTCACAGAAATCTGGTAAAATCTTGAGAACATGCAGACCACAACAACCTTCATTGGGTCAGTAGCAAAGCAGTGTCCACTCACTTTAACCTGAAGCACAATTCTAAGCATTGTTTTGAGGTTGTCACAGAGATGATGTCAGGTTAGCATTCACACATGAGTTTGCTTAGGCAATGGGATTAGTGCAGTACAAGGGAGACCTTAACATGATGCCTTTACCCTATGGAGACTCTCTTTCCTTCTTATTTCTTCTGCTCAGACTAAAACATGGATACAATTTCCACAACATAAACCTGCTTTGTTCACTTCCAAGCTTTGCAACAACTAGAAATAATATCAGATAAATAGAGGTACCTATTCCATAACATTTAGAAGCTTGAATTAAAATCAGCACCAGTATTTTCTGCCGTCCAAGTCCCCTGTCCCCAGGACAACAGGGAACTAGAATAATGTATAAAGTCAAATTCTCAGGATGTAAAAAACAACAACAAGGCTCTTGCTTGCCTGATTTTTTGGCTGTTCAGTTTGGTTCTGCTCTGTTAAGCTAGGATGAAATCACAGCAAACACTACACTAACTCTTCTGTTAATTAACAGCCTGCTTCGCAACTGCACTTTTCATTCCCACAAGAAGTGCTGCATTTCCACAAAGTATCACTTGTAGTAAGGCATTCAAACATGCTAATCGCAGCTTTGCCTCCCAGGGAGATGTATGAGCTTACTCTGCATCAGTTAAAGGCTTTTGAGTTGATTTCCTTTTATTAATGTTATTACAACTTTGAAATAGTAGATTTTTTTTTTTTTTACTTTCGTCAACTTGCACAAATGCAGCTCAAGAACGGCAATGACACTCCGATATGCTTTACCAAGTTACACGTAACCCAGTTAGGTTGACAACAGTGCCACAAAAAGGCAGAGAGAAGGGGGCTGGGAAGAAAATTTCTTCAGACATCTCTGTTTTTTTTCTGCATAGGCTTGTGTGCATTGACTATGATGGGAATGGGATAGAGAAGTGACCGTGGACTGTGCAAAGCAAGTGTGATTGCAAATTACAACATATGCAAATCCTCCAGTATAGCTTCCTATAAACCATTTTTTGAAATGATCCCTATTTTAATTATTATTGAGCACTCCAGGCTTTATTCTTCTCCTTCGTTTTTATTCTGCTGTTGGGTAGTTATTCAAAGATTGAAAAGTTCAGTCACAAGACAACAGGATTCAGCACTCAGTTATTGCAAATTCCTGTTTACTGCAAACACTGACGTAAGTGAATAAAGAATCTGGGTCAAAAAAGCACAACAGAGGATGCTACCTGTCTTTGTACTGAATAGCAGGCAGCTGGGAAATTGGCAAGCTTTAGCATAAAACCAGTGTGAAACTGCTTCAATGAGATGATTTATTTTTGTTATGAAGGCATTTTAAATGTTCAGCCAAAGTAAGAAAAGTTGGTGTTTCCTATTGAATTAAGGCTTCACTTTCCAACAGATTGAGGCATCTGTGGCTTGTATTTTTGTATCCAGACAGCAGCGAAATTCATCTTGCTAGGAACAGCAGCACTGATTGTGTTGCTAAACAAATTAGCAGGGGACTGGACCTGTAGGTCTGGGAAGAAGCTCTCTTCAGAACAGTTGTCCATTGCTAGATAGAGAAAGAAAAGATGCCATGGAGAACACATTATTAGGATGCTGCCTGGGAAGAGAAGCCCCAGGGAAATTGCTGCTACACTGATAACATATTATAATCCACTTGGAAGATTCTAGGGTAATGTTATAACAGGAATAAAATTGATGATGCAATTTTTGACCATGTGTAAGCGGTGGGAGATTGTACAATATTAAGAAAAAGACAAAAACCAGGCCACTGCATGAAGAGAATCTATGGAGTGCATGAGAAGTAAGTTAACGAGGCGTGGAGAAAAGAACACAAAGGAAGCAGAGAGCCCCAAACCAATTTATAACGAGTCACAGTTCTCCAAAATAACACATTAAACTAAAAATATATCCAGTTGTCATCCAAACAATATGCACTTTCGGAACCAGTTCTTGAAAAGAATAAATAGTCTCCTGAAACTAAGCATTTTTATTTTTCAATGCAATATGTGATTAATACCTTTAAAAACAATTTCAACACATGAACACACACGATGATATGATGTTGCCTGTTGAAGGTGTTGCCCTCTTTGAAAATGTCACATATAGAGAGTTGAGGGCTCTTCAGAAGTTCACACACACAGAGCACACTATGCATTGTCAATCTACTAGCTGTATTTGTACATTAATTTGGTCAAACAAAGCCAGATGAATTGTTTTCACATTTTTTTTCTTGAAAATACATATCCAAATTACATATACAAAGCCTTTACTACCTCAATCTCACTAGATATTGTTTTCACTGGGACTAATAAAAGTCGAGTAAATTAATTTATCCTATTGATATTACTGCATAGGGATGGGAAAGGCAGATTAGGCTCCAATTTACAATACTAAAAATAGTCAAATACACTTGCTGTAGGCATTTAAAAAATAGAATCTTATTTTAGAAGAGAAGAAATATTTTTAAAAGTTCCTCTAAATCCCCACTAGATTTCAACAACATAAATAAAAGCCTCAAGACTCCTCTAGTGGAAAACACCGGGAGCTCTGCCATAAGAATAAATGGTAGCCACATCAATGGTAATGAAAATCGTAGGTAAATTAATTGCTTACAAACATGCCTTTATTGTAGAAAAAAAGAAGTCAGGATAAGATCAATTTGTTACAATGTAGGTGTTAGGTGTTACAGAGTCAATTAGTGAAATAAAAACTTGGAGTAAATCCATCACTGTCACTTAAGATGTATTAAATATAAGATTGTTTCTGGTGTTCTTACACATGTAAAGACATTTACCTTTAGGCTACTGTTAGTCAGCCTCTGTGTGTGAGTGTCAGCCTGCCATCACAGTGCTCAAATTTTAACATTTTAATTGTCTGTTTTCCTCATTTAAAGATGAACTGCTAAGCAAAAAGCTATGTCCCTAGTGCTGCTTTCAGATGTATTAAAGAACTCAGCAGCAGGACCGAGCATTTTCGCTTAAACATTGCGTGCTAATGTCTTTTGTCCTGCTTTCTTTTGTGGTCCCTTCCCCAGCAAGCAGCTCTGAGCTCTGAATCATCTTGATTTGTAGAAGTTTTACTGTTTGCTCCTTTTTGAAAGGCACATACTGCTTCATCTTGTTCTAGATCTGGGTGTTTCTGCCACCTTGGAAAAAAAGGGCAATAGGTTTTGGGGACTCACAGAAAGCCTGGATGCCTGTCAGCTCCCACTCCCACTCCTCGAGGAGGGGAATGTGTGAGCCCAGGCTGCTGCACGGGAAGGAGGTGCCCTCCCTGCCATCCCGGATGGAGTGTGCTGACAGCCCAGTGTGAAGAGAGACCCTGACCTGCTGAGGGGTTTGATAGGCTCCTGAAATTCCCTAAAACTTCTCTGGACGGCTTTGTGCAGGTTATTGTCCTCAAGAATCCCAGTCCTATTGCTTAAACAACAGTGACAGACAAGACTGTTCCCACTGCAGGATTACATGGATACAGGAGCAGAAGGTGAAGAACAAGAACTCAGATTTTCCTGTAGCAAACCAGGCCAATTATTGGTACTAGCACTGCTATTAGAGGCATCACCAAGCTTACATAGGGAAGACAACCAACACTGTGGAGAAAAAGACATATTTCTCTAAATGCCACCCTGCTGTCCCCTGCCATCCCTGCCCACCAGCTTTGAAGAGGGCAAGATACAGCTCTTTGTGAATTCACCAGGCACAGTTTCAGCCATCTCAATGAATGAATGTGATGGCAGAAACAAAAGAATGGTAACATTTTGTTCTACACACTGAACCTCAAAGGTCTGGATCTCAAAATGTCACTGGTCAGAGATGTCCAAATAAATATGCTTCAGAAGAATTGTAACCTTTACTAAAAAGGTACAAGTACTTTCTAAGGATATATGTCTTCAGCACAAATACAATGTATATAAATAAAAACAAATCCAGCACCACAGCTGGTCTTTAATGACACTTAATTTACATTACAAAAGCAGAATTGGATGTTTATGGACCTGGCAAAGGATTGAAAACAACTGCTTTACCTTCAAACTGCTACTAAAAAAAGCCTCCATTTCCACAGATGTGTCCCAACGCACTACCTTTTCAGTAATGAGTGCAAGATCTAATCAGAGACAGGTGTATTTCAGGCTGAAACACAAACCCACATCCAGTGGCTCCTTCAGACAGCAAAATTCACCTCAGTAATTTTCCTTTTTGCAGAGAACAAGCCAGCTTTAAGTCCCTCTTGAACTTTCAAACTAGGGTTTAAATGAGACTTGGGAGAGATATAGTTGTTATGTTGACCACCTGCCTGAATGCTTAACTTAGGTATGAAGTAGATCATACAGCACAGGAGTCAACAAGCCTTGTGATCAGCAGTGTCAAAGGCTGACAATACATCTAATAATAACCAGCACAGGCACCTCCATATTCAGCATTCATTGCCAGGAGTCAATTATCCCCCATCTATTCAAGGGCCTTTTGAAGTCCTTCTTGTGTTACTTGAAAATGAAATTACACCAGGTCAGATCAGTTGAAATTGCTGGATTTCTTGTTGGCCGAAGTCCATATCTCTCTCTCTCTCTCTTTTTTTTTTTTTTCCTGTATGTCAATACTAGCTGCAAACTTCTAGTAAAGCTGCAGTATTGTATTTAATTAATTATTTATTGATTAAAAATAAGCTTTTTAATCCAAGCTAGCATTCACAGAGCTCAGAACTCCTTAGAAGCAGTCAGTTTTATTTAGCTTTGGCACCAGTGACTCTACACAGAATTTCTCTAAGCTCAAGCTTTTTCTAAGGGCAGCTTCTTCTTGAGTGCCTTGTTACAGCCTCTGTTTTCAGACTTTGAGACTGCTGAGGTCTCTGTCACTCATCTAGGTGATCTACGGTGACCACTGCTCAGTGTCTCCTCCTGTAGACATGCCTAACAGACCCAGTGCTTTCCTGTTCAAGGGACTGAGAAGTCTCTTGGGGAGACATACTAAGAGATAAATTATGGTAAAGAAGAGAGGTCACAGTAAAGGTCCAGAAAGAGAAATCAGAGCCTCTGAGCCTCTCCATGATATCAAATGCTGTCTTGCTCTGCCTCATGGTCAAGGCCATTTTGCTGTGACTAGCGGAGAGCAGTTATATCAACACCTTTGAAATTAAATTATCAATTTTGGGTTCATCATCTCTTTTCCATTCCTTCCAGGTAGGAAGGATCAAGAGTATCAATGAAAAATTGCAGGTATTTTATGTCCTGTTCCATTGTCCCCCAACAAAGTTTAAGACTGAGTATTAGATGGATGGTTATTCAGTCAAGAATATATCTGTATTGAAAAACAAAGCACAACCTACATTCACAGTTAGAAAAGTTACTTCACAAAGCTGTGAGAAAGTACAACAACAAGACCTCATTGGGGAGCTCATTTTAGAGAAAGCACAGTGGGATGTGTAGCCACAGTAAAATAATATTCAAAAAATCTGACCTAGATAACAGCATTTCTTAGTGACTAGAATTCATTAAAAACAACAGATTAAAAATGTACTGCACAGGATTCTTTGAAGCCTGAGTGTCACACTCAGATTAAATAACCAAACTTATGCAAAAATGAAAGTAACTTTTATTTTTTCCCTTAATAGAAAAATAACAACAAAGCAAGCTGTGAGTTCTGCTATTAAGAAGAAGTTAATAATAAGTCAGAATATGAGAAAGATCTCTGACTTTTTATATGAGTGAACACTGTCTTTGGCTATGATGAAGCTGATGAGCTCACGACCTAAGTGCTGTGGGATACCAAATGCAAAAGCAGAATTCAGTATAAGTCTTGAAGTTTCCAAGTTTCCATACTATAAATCTAAAGCATTTTCACATCATTTATTGAAAAAAATATGATTATTAAATTATGCTGTCTCATGGTACCAGTGTATTAGGATGTGTTAGGAAACATCCTTTCCTACTTGCCTGCTTCTCCCTGAGTGCTACAGCAAAAATCCTTCAGAAAGGAGGCTTGGGTGTGTGCCCTCACAAGGAAGAAAGGCAAATCAAACCCTTTAATCCTTAAGAAAGCTTCTAAGTTGTGCTGAATAAAACCCCAGGTTACTGCTCCATTTCAGGAAGGCACTTCAGTGCTTCTGGACTCTAAGTTAAGCATGCGTTTAAGCACTATACTAATGCCAAAGTGCCTTTCCACATCAAGCCTATATTAACCTAACCTAAGCAGAGATGGTTTACTTTAAAAGCTTTACTTTTGTATAAGCATGAATAAAGGGATGAGATTAATGGACTTACAGGTTTTTTTTTTTTTTTGGTTTTTTTTCTTTTTGTTTTTTTTCTGTAAAAAGAACATGATGCATCACAAAATACCTTCAGATCCCGGCAACAAGTCCTCTGGAAATCTGAAAGATACTCTCTCTCCCAAACCAAACAAAAACAATAACCAAATCTCTAATTCAAAATTTGCTAAGAAAGGGGAAGAATTACAGAACAAAAACGTGCCTTCATGCTTACCACATTTGTGGTAAGTTTGACAGTTTCTTAAAAATTACTCCAGAAGCACCTTTGAATTGTACAACTCCTTTACAGCCATTGAGTGCATGGCTAGTCATTTGTCACATGAGAATATTACTTTTGCCCTGAATCAGTTAAAAGACTGAAACTAACACAATATTTCTTAGAAGACACTAAAACAGTGTAGGTAGATGAGCATGCTCCATATTTGTTGTTATTTACCTACTACTTGTATTTAGTATTAATTTTCTAATTAACCATCAAGATTTTCTAAACAACTCATTCAAAGAGCTCAATAAGAAGATGAAGAAAGTTTAATAAGAAGTTTAGTAGTTAATAGAGGGTTCCTTCATTCTCTGAAGATAGCAAAGCACTGGTCAACCATGCTGCAGGAAAGGAATGCTTCACTGCAACTTCTCCAGTCAGGACTGTAAGCAAGCATTCTGCAAAGCAATTCCTACTGGATTTAATAGTGGTGACTGAAGAATTTGCTGTTCCTCCCATCCTATTCCCATAGCACTCCACTGCCACAGTTAAATCTGATGAGTTAGTGTCTCCAAGCTCCCCGCCGCCTCAGCTCATGGCTGCTTTAATACCAAATAAAACCTGAAGGTGAATCACACTGCCCTCAAGCTGGGAGCTGCAGTGGCTGGGGAGCAGGCACACTACATTTTGCTATTTTTACCTCAAGGATAAGAAATTCCAACAGAGGAAGGGCAAAGTAGACGGCAGTAACTTCTTAAGCTGCCTCAGCCTGAATCAATGGAACTCTTCAATCACAGCCTACAGAGCAAACCCCAGCCTAGTTCCCCATCTGCTCGATATAAGTCACCCACAATAGGATTTGCTAAAGTATATTGGGATTTGCTTTCTTTGGTTGGCCAAATCACTGACAAATCTCTGGAATTAAACTTTTTATAACTCAATTTCACCAAGCAGATGAAACTTCTTGGACAGACAGTTCTGCTCAGTAAAGCAGCTACATGGATGGCTTTGGAAATCAGGCAAATTTGCAGAACTATCAGAATGAAATCTGACTGAACTTTCTGTGTGTTTTGTAACTGCACCTTTGCATTTTAGAGCTACTATTTTTAGGCATCACAGACGTCATCTTCTTGCAGGGTCAGTAATCTAGAGAAAATCTAGGTATTTTGCAATGAGTGTTCTTCCACCTGGGGTTTATGCAGATTGTCTCAAAAGTCCTAACAAAACTGGCACCTGGTCAAGTGTCTCTAGTGACAGCTACTTCCTGGCAGTCATCTGCAAAATCTCTCTAGCATTTCCTTTCTTACCATCCAGAACAACACATTATTTCACTGTATTCAGACTTTAAGCCTACAAGTTAGGTAAAAGGTCCTCCTGCTGCTTCGAAAATCTCTGGCAAGCAGCCTTTTGCTAGATGCTGATTTACTGTGTTTGGTGTCTGGCATTTCTGCATAGTTTCTATCATCTGGAAGTTAAAAACATTGTTAACAGTCTGGATGGCTAACACAGGCTATGCTGCTCTCCTAATGTCAGAGTGCATGCTGCCTTCATCCCTCTGCCCAAGAGCGGAAAGGTAACGATGCTCCCAGTTTTTACCTGATTTGTTTCTGTTCCAGAAGCTTTGAAAAAAAAACTGTTCCAAATTATTTTCCTGTTTTACTGTTCATTCAGAATCATGATGCTTTTCCCCCAATGGGATGTTACATCTTCTGGATGTAATTGGATGGATGTTTCTCTCATTTCCACTGTACGGCACAGAAAAAGTGATTTCTCCCTATACGATGTTCCAAATAACTGATTTGGGCTCCACATTAACTACATAACATTTGCAGCTAAAACTGCCTAAACTATTTAATGCTTGATAAGGATGCATTATTATACATTCTTTCATGCATGAATTTCAGGTTTCCACTTTTAGACTCTTGAGCTGCAGAAAAGAGTACAGCTCCTTGCTGTTCCTTTATAATTATTTACTTCATTTTGCTTGAGGCACTTTTGTGAGGAACACTTCAGTATGAGTCTGGATCTTCAAAGCTAATTTACAGGTGAAGCTGACAAGAACACTAAAAGATGGAGAACTGCAATATGCCATGACATTCCAAGTAAATGGAATTATATTAGGTAAGGATAGTGCCACTTCAGCTCTGAAACAGGAGCTTGTTCTTTGGGAAAGTGTATCTGATCTCTAATACACTAGAGGCAAATCAGGAGCAACGTCAGGATATTGAATGGATTTACATTAGTGACAGAGCAGAAGAGGACTGGTTTCATAGAATGTACAGTAATTTCACAATTATAAGCCACACCATTTTAACTAAAATTTTGGTCTGAACCCAAAGTGCGGCTTATAATCAGGTGCGGCTTATATATGGACAAAGAATAAAAAGTTGCTGTTTTAGTTTGGAGGACAGGTGTCTGCTGAGAAAGGCAGGAGCTTCTCTTTGAAATGGAGAATGTAAACCCCTCCCTCCAAATTATTATAATTTGAAATCAAGGGACTTTCAGGCAAAGATATGGGAATTAGGAATAACAGTTCTTTACTAGGGAAATTAAAATAGCAATACAGTATTACAAAGAAACAAACTCCAAACCCTGACAAAGTCAGAGTACAACCTGACACCCCGTCAGGCAGGGTGTTGGTAGCAGT
>PYHW01010717.1:3856485-3894255 GCA_013186435.1 Turdus rufiventris
CTAGAAAGACAGACTTAAGCATTATGTTCAACAGCTCTTTGGAGATGGGACTTAAGTAAGTCAAGGTAAGTAACGTATCAATTAGCTCTCTGCTTCTGTCATAGCACAATAGTTAAGATGTGGCTGCAGAAGTGACAAATCATACTCTGTACCCCACAAAAAATATAAGTTAACTATAAAATAAAAGTAATTGAGGTGTACTTCAGACATATTGTTGGCTGTACTATGTTCCTGACCCTGTCTTTCGGGATTATTTTGTCTGATTTACTTCACCAGGAACAATTGAGCCCCAATTTCCACATGAAGACTTGTTCCTGTAATTGGGAGAGACCAGATTTTCAAGTTCAGATAAGGTAAAATTAATGTGTCGAAATGCAGTAACTCACCTGAGGATGAGCCCCCTCAGACTACTGTCATAAATCATCATTACTTCAGTCCCTACTCCAGACATTAGAAGAGGCTGTCGTTTAAGCCATTGTCTGAAACACAATTTTGGTGACTGTAAAATCTCGTCTGATTCCCAAATATAAATCCAAATTATCCACAGTGACTGATAGCTGCATTGTTCTCCAAAGCCTTTATAGGTCTCAGAAAAGTTGATGTATGTAGAATTTACCATCAGAAATAATATCTTAAAAAAAATTAAAGTCTCATTGCAGATGGATACAAGTAAATGTATCTTTCAAATGATTTTAGAAAAGCTCTTTGCATTTACTAAAGCAATGAGTTTTAATACCCACATCTCAGGCTTGAAAGCCCAGACATAACTCTTTAGCAAGGTAGAATAGCAAGTGGAGATCAAATAATAGACACATTTATAACCTAATTCTGTGATGATCATCACATGATGATCTCCACATATATGTATATACATACATAGATTTTTAACGTTATAGTGTATATTCTTTATGAAGTATGAAGACATTAAAAACACATACATAAATTATTCATAACAGCATTAAAATTGAACCAGGGTATGCATCAAATTAATGGAGTTTTCAATATTACAAATCTTAGTACTTCTTCAAAAAAAAGTAGCAAAAAGGAAATACCGTTTCCTTTTCATCTTATTATTTAAATTAAAAACATACTGAAATATACCTTAATCAAAACACAAAAAAAGCATCAGTTTAACTGGCAAAATATAAAATATTTTATTTTATAAAAATACTAGTCTCTGCTTTGCTTGTGGTAGTGCTCCTCAGACTTATTACTGCAATTCTCTTGCAGTTCGGTTAAATGTCAATGCTCCAATTACTTTAATAGTCAAACTGTGTGCTATTTTCACCACAGAGTCATTCAGGCTTGTCATGTTTGACAAATCCAGTAATTGAGATGAACTCTTGGAGAATACTGACATGTAACCAGTCATTTCCTACTGCAGAACATTGACCTCTACAGCACAAATCACAGAGGATTATTCAGCAGCTTGAAAAAACAAACAGGCTTGTTAAGTTTAAGATCATCATTTCATACATCTCCATTCATTTCCTTGTTTATTCATTTTCTGTTCCACCAGGGTGGGAATTAAAACATTAGGGGCACTTTCAGAAAGCACAAAAAAGGGACTACGTCAAATATTCTGAAAAACTATTGTGAATTAAAAATGGCCTAGTAGATTATAAGAGCTGAGTGTGCTGTCAAACAGCTTCAAATCCCCCCTCAGTGCTCCCTGTCCCCAAGCAGCTGCACCCCGCCCCAGCTTCAGCTCATTAACAAAAGAAAGTATTAAACTAATTACATAAAAGTATTTATCAACAGTGATCATTTCAGTCGTTCCACTACATTAACCCTTGCTGGGACCTTTTTATTTTTACTGTACCTCCCCCATGAGGTCCTGCAGCCAGTGTGTAACAATGCACTGGAACCTCAGGACTCTCCTGATTCACCTTGGATTCACTGAACCAAGCACAAGCAGAGCAAAACCCACCAAAGGTACTTGTTGATCTGGCAGGTCCTTGGGTCATGCTTCTGAGACAACTACCAGGGTTTGACAGGTCTGAACAGCTACAAATCCACCACATTTGTATTGCAAAGCAATTACTTTACAATGACAGCTTGTTGCAAAGGTAAAATGCAACAAAGGTCTTGGGATGAGGATGCAACCTAGTTCAAATGCAATTCTGAAGCTTTCCTGTGATCTGCATCAACTGGTGACCTGATGCTACTTTGTTATGAAAGACACTACAGACCTAAGTACCAGAATTCAGCCTTTCTTTGGATGAAGCACTACCATTTCATATAATGAAATTAAACCCCCTCAAAGCAATACAACCTCAAAAAGAAAAAATTGTGATCAAAAGCAAATGATGGATAGAAATACAAGAAGAAACAATTGACACTGATAATACCAGCTTCCAAGAAATGATCTTTGCAGTTGCCAAAATTAAACATCCCTTTGAACGCTTCTGCCTCCCTTCATCAGACACAGTGGCTGGTCTAGGATGCACATTGCCAAACCAGGCTTATAAGAAACCTTGCTTCATGTCCCCTCTCCCAAAGACTTTTTGCGTGATCTTCGTCAAGCAAATTTATTTATCTATTTTACAAGGTGATGGATTGTTCCTCCCTGGAGTCTTCAAAAGAAACATATTAACTATCACAGGTCACTTAGCTTCTTCAGGGGATAAAGACCTCTTACATACTAAAGATACCATGTCCATATAATTTTTTAGTACGTTCTAATTTAGTACATTCTAATCCACAAGCAAGTGTGGCAACCACCAAGACTAAAGGACATCAGAAAACATGTGAGAAGGCAGAACTAAGAGCAAAACCCCCAACCTTAGAAGGAAAAGAAAAGCTAGAAATTACTTGTGCAGAATTCTACTTTCAGGAAAAATAAAGTGTTCAAAATCTAATAAAAGGGGAAAGTGAATAGCTAAGCACTTCTACTCTGATTAAATTACTATATATTTATTCCCATACTGTTTCTTTACAGTATAGCTTCTTCCATTAGGTGTGCAGTGCCCACATGAGAGACAGAGACCAGGAGCCTTATATGAGGCTGCTTGGAGCGCCTGGTAGTGTACAAAGCCATGGAGCTGGGGTGCAACAACAATGCTCCCTCTCAATGCTGAGGTGATCCAACCCACATTAAAGGAAGGCAGTTAAGTGTCCCTTCAGCTGGAACACTGCAGATTCCAGACATTTCCACGGGAATGCACAAGATCTTCACAGAAGATGGTGGTTAGTTACTCACACATCATGCATTCCAACAAAAATCAGCCTCTGGTACAGGGCACAGCTGACTGAAGCAATTCAGTGCATTTGCCTCGAGGAGTCTGACTCAAAGAGCAATAGGAGGACTGGCTCTTAATACCAGTCCTTTCCGGGCTTGCAATCCTCAGAACTGGTCACGCACACCGTGTCTGTTTTTACCCAGGACTGCATTTGCCGAGATCACGAATTAACTTTCTGTCTCTGCGTTGACACAAACCCAGTTGAGCCTTGTAACAAGGAACAGTCAGCACCAAGAAGGTCACAGGGAGGACCAAGTGCTCTCCCAAGGTACTGCAAGCTGGATAGCAGCATTCCCTGAAAGCACCACAGTCTATTGCACCATCTGCATGAGACTGCAGCTGCTGAAGGGGTTTCCCTAAGTGTCAAAGCACCACAGAGTCCTGATCCACAGAGCACCTGTAGGCATCACCACAGTGCAGAGAGGACGACTCCTTGAGTTTAGCTCTGAGCACTTATGGATAATGTGCATTAGGAGGCAGGAGGGTTGCTACCTCTTCAAGGACAAAGCCTGAAGAATAGCACATGTGCAACACAGTGGTCAGTGCCCTGCCCTTCTCTCCACCAAAGCAAAGCTCCCATCCACCTTACCAAATGAGGGAAGACAGGTGATGCCCCATCTGCCAATGTGTGCTGGGCATTTATGTACTTTAGATTTATTTACTTCCTCCTTCCCCATGCATCTGCCGGTACATGACCATATTACATTACTATTCTACACAACCTCATACCCCATGCACCTGAGCAGATGGAGCTTTTTCTTCCAGAGACAGCAGCCTAGCTACTCATGCTCCATGGCTTCACCACCTCCAGTGACAGTGGGGCTCTGGCAGAAATCATCTGCCTTTCTGTCAATGTGGAGAAAACAACACACCGACTAAGCACACCGAAGATTGGAAGTCTGCATTAGGCTGCAGGCAGGCATGTTGGTTATTGTATATGAAATAAGAACCAGGCATCAGACAATTGCTCAGCCCAGCTTTGGGAAATGGGGAAGAAGATACTCTACTGTCAGAAGATGCAATAAATCCAAATCTCATCCCCCTTCTCCATTAACTTCGAGCCTGGTCTAATGCATTGAGGTGACTGTTCCTCTTCCTGTATCTTTTTGCCATAGCTACAGAGTAGATTCTCACTGTTGTACAAAAAAAAAAAAACCAGAATTGCAACTCCCACACTTTTCATGAGGGCAACAAACTGTAGACCATAACAGGGAGCAAATTCTTCAAACAAACTGGAACACGATGACCTTCAGGGTACGATTTAGGAATGCTGATCCTTCTGACAGTGGGGCTGTGCTGAATGCCCTTTTGAGGTGCCCTGCAGCACTCTTTCCTATGACTCGGCTTGCAAAGCCCCATTTATTGGACAACATTTGTGGCAAAGACAGAGCTTGCATTCCTAGGTATTACACTCAGTATTACTGGCCTGTTAATTTGTTATTTACATAAGGTTACCTATCTCATCTGGTCACTAACACACAATTCAGATTATTTTCCAAGATTATTTAAAATTTTATTCATAGGTAAACAGGGCCAAAAAGTGACACTTATTAGCTGGTGACTAATAAATAAGGAAGTGTCTGAGACAAGCTTTCCAACATTTCACTTACACATTGACATAAAAAGCAACCTACTGTACAGAGATGGTTGCTAATGATTATATTTAAAACATGCTATGGAAATTTCCAAACTTACATGATTCTTTTTCTGCATAAACATCTGCTGCCTCATGAAATTTATCTTTTCTTTTAATAATCAGTATTTCTCAAGAAACATTTTAAGGCCTCAGAGATGGTCAAAGCCAGTTTTGCTGACTGACTCAAAATCAGCGTATTTCTTCTGACAGTCTGAAAACAGATTGTAACATCCTGTTTGGGTTTGTTTGAGGTCACATCCTTCTCTGCAATCAAAGTCCCAGTGAGTCAGATGTTTGAACACCTAGTCTGAAAAAAAGACTTTGCTCTTGCAAAAAGAGGCAACAGTGAGGGAGGAGTAAAAGGGCATAAAGAAAGCATTATTTAGGATTTAAAATTGGGAAGGCAGGCAACTCAGAGGAGCAAAAATGCATAGAAATGAACTGGGAGGATTGTGGCTTATGCCTTTCAAAGCTGCTACTTTGCAGGGTAGCCTGCATGGCAAGCAGGTAGGTTTCTTGAATTTCAGGAGACTCCAGGATGGAAGGAGAAGAAAATATTACTTGCAATATATGTTTAGGGACATATATTTAATGCTGTAACTCTTTAGAGACAAATACAGGACAGACATCTTGCTGTTCGGTGGAAGAACAAAGACTCTATTAGCAAAGCTGTAACAATTTAATGAAGTATCAACAGCCTTACATCAATAATTAGATCAACAAGAGGCAGGGAAAGGCAAGTTTATTTACAGACAAGAAAATAAATGCATGTTGTATGCTACTGATAATATTCAAATGTTTAATTACACTGTATTTAAATAGTAATTTTTTTCTCAGTTACAAAATTAACAAATGCTCCTTTTCATAAAAAAAAATGGGTTTGTCATAATATTTTAGGTTAATTCACAGGTTTTGGTTTTTTTTATTCAGAGATAGATGACTTTATGCTGGCTTATAAAATTTTTTTACAAATACCCTAACATATTCTAAGTGGAATGGTTACATCTATGAAGAATGTAATAAATTGGTGTCAACAGTACCTAATAAAGGACTTATTAACACATCTGGAATGGAGATCCAAAGGGCCTAATGTCCCATGAACAATAATATATTCCTTTAAAATAGCAGAAACCATTTCAGTCTCAGAAAGAATTCGTTTTGATTATGTTCTGAATACATTTGCTCATGTTAGCAATAAGCGATTTTTAACATTCCCTTTACGTTTACATTGCCAACAACCGTACTAAGTGCTTTACAGAACAGATGAAATCCTTGCCTTGGTAGGCTGAGGGTCTTCAGAGAGAAGAGTGAGAGTGGAAAGACAGCAGGGACACTGCACACACCTTACTGAACACATCTGTGTGCAATGCAGCTGCCAGAGTGTGTTTCCCTGAAGTGCCACTCGCAGCCTCACGTGGAAGAAGCTCTGCTCACACCGGGCTGCAGCCCACGAGTCACAGGTAAAAAGGAAGATCCTTTAAGGCTGGTCCTAACAGGATACAAAGGGCTCCATGAATGCTTATCTCCTCCCATGAGCATGGAAAACTGAGATGGAACACTCTCATTTACCCATAACACTGCTCTCACAAACTTAGGGATGTAGAGGATAATAAAGGAACATAAAGTACTCCGGGCTTTTGGTGATACTAAATGAGATCTTTAAATCGTATTTGTTTTATGTGGCAAAATCTCATTTGAGTGGCTAAAGCATAATATCAAAGCCCAGACTGAGATTTTTCATTAATTCTGAGAATTTATACCATTTGGGCCATTCTAAGACCATACATTCTATGGCACTTCTTATTTTTTAGCCATAAAATTTGTGATTATTATACAGAATTTTTAACATATAAGCATACATAGATAATGGTAATACGCAGTCTATTTTTTGGTAAGTATAGTTGTATATAATTTATATAGTATGTCATATATTTAACGTACATTTATACAGCATGCTGTACTGTGCCCTTTTTCCTTAGCACATTGCAAAATTCTTTGTACTGGCTAAACAACACGAACCAATAGAAGATATTATTTATTTATTTATTATGTATGCATCTTGGGCTTGCTACGTAACTACATTTTTCCCCTTTTACATCTATTTAATTAAAGTGAGAGTGCCAGACAATTCTAAAAGCGGAAGATCTGAACCATGAACTGTACAAATAGGTTTACTCTACCATGACAATCTAACACCTAATGTCAATATCATAGAAGCATCTTACAGATTTGATTTGCATATTTGTCTTTTCCCCTTTCAATCTGGAAAAGTGGAGTAGCTGTTGAAAATACTGTTAATTGTTCTCAAACATCTGTTGAATAAAAACTCTTGAGAAAATATGGAATCAAAAGAATACCTTTAATGGATGGTTTCTTTTTTATATCTCCCTCATATACATTTGTAAGTGTATATTACATACGTCAACCCCTAAAAGCTAATTGGAAATATCAATTTACTTTGAGTAGAAATTGAATTTTATTCCTAAAGGCACAAACTTGCAGATACTGCCTACACTGAAAATGAAGCTAACTTAAAAAGTTTCCAAATGAGAAGGAAAAAATGAAACAATTCTTCACACAATAAAGATAAATAATAAGGTACAAAGACATACACACACGCACACACACACACACACACACACAGAGGAAGCCTGTCTATAGTAAGAAATTATTTAGACTTATGTTTCTGGTTGGTTTTCATCCCACTAGCACCCTATAAACAAAATTATAACCGTGTATTACAGACTGCCTACTCACTGTTAACACACACTTAATCCTGCCAAGGCCAGTTCTACAGCAAACATTATCAGTGTGCAAACCACAAATGAACAAAATTACCATCTGCACACTGAAGAACAGAATTGCAAACATAATTATATCTCTTACATGTAGTAAGTACACAGTTGTTTAAAATTTGGACTTACAACCTGTTTTTCAAATAATGGCTTCAGTCCGCTTCCAAGTCACCAAGCTAATGGCTGTAATAAGTAGTTATACCTCTTAATCAGAGAATGTCACAATAAGCATAGTGCATCTATCTATCTAATCTTTTCTGGCCATGTTATTATGGTTTATGAGCAGTTTTATCACCCATATGTTATGCTGTCATGTTCTTCTAAAAGCTGGTTATTAGGATTAAATGGAGAAAGTGAAATATGAATGCCTGTATAAATTGCAGAGATGAATGCTGCTAAAAGCAAGGTGTCCTAGGTCAGAGAAAGACATGTCATATGTTGCAGGGCATGCCACTTATTTCAGCAGGAAACCCACACAATTTGCTTGGATTCTCTCAAGCTTTCTGACTCATTGCCACAGTTTGGCTTCATATGGAAAAGAACAGCTGATCCTCATTTGTTTCTACCCTAACATGTACCATAGCCCAAAACACTAGAATCAATCCTTCTTCTCACCGATTTTAAAGCCAGATGCTATAATGACTGTGTTATTCATCCCATTAAGACCACTATACCTCATGAAAAATCACTGATATCCCTTTCTGAGCTTAACAATACACCAAAATTCAGACGACTACTTTCATCAGAAAAAAAAGTTCACAATTAAATCTGACATCCTTAGATGAAGACATTCACGTTTGGTACAAAATACAAGAGATGCACAATGGGGTATAACTAGAAAACAAAAGAAAACCCCAAAACCCCCAAACCCACCAAGAACCTTGGATGTGCAACTGACAGTGAATTATGATTTCCATAAAAACCAATACTGTAAGGCTTTTTGGGTGAGGGAGGGATAATTCTCATTCTGTGAAGTTTTAGCACAAGCAAACAGGAATCAATTACTGTGCTTTGCTCAGCACTGAGGAGGCCACATTTGATGTTTTGGTGCATTGCACTTGAAGGAAGTGTGAAGAAACTGGAGAGAGTGCATGAGAAAGCAACATGTTTAAGAGAGTTTCTGAAGATCTGATCAGGAAGGAGAGACTAAAAGGTGGGGTTTCTTTGTCCTCCAGGAGAAAAAGGTTTTCATAAGTGAGGACAGTGCTGGCTTTCTCCATATCTAGACCAAAAAATCACTGATTTAACTTGCAATTAAAAAAACCCAAAAAACAAGAAAAAGGGGAAAAAAAAAGAGAAAAAAGTAATAATGTTGTAATTCTAATTAATAAGGGAGTGGACCTTCCAATTAAAAGGATCACAAAGCAGAGAAATAGACTACTGCATGCAATCTGCTTCACTGCAGATTTTTAAGAAAGAAATTCTGTAAGAGATAAGGTAGCCATAAATAATTAATCCTAGTGGAATTAGATGACCTTTAGCAATCCCTTCTAGTAGAAGCAGTGTAAGAACCGTGGTGGTCCACAAAGCAGATGGGAAGAGATGAGCCCCTCTTCCCCTGTAGCATGGCTTTCCATCCCAGCTGAAGAAGAAGGGCTGGTAAGGCTTGGTGCTCCCATCCAAGAGTCTGGAGGAGTCACTCTCAGAATTCCTCTACCCTCCAGTCTTGTATTTCTGAGACTGACAAGATAGGGCTGCATAACAGAACTGAATGACAGAATTTCCCTTTTCCTCCATAGCAGGAGTCAAACAACGTAATTTCTGCAGAAGTCCCTCTGTCAGCACATTATCCAAAAGCCATCTGCTGTTTCCTAGAGCTGTCTTCCTGTAGCCCCCCTGATCCTCCCTGCTGCCTTTGCCGCAACCCTCTGCCATGGCCTCCCAAGCCTTCTCAAACCTTTGCATGGACAACAGCTCCCTTTGGACTGTGGGAGCAGTCGCCAGCTCTCGTATGAACCAGGTTACATAGAGGAGCTAAATCACCTATTGATGCCTATCCTGACAGCAAGACTGAGATCTACCTATGGTACACTATGGTGTATTTATCAGTAAAACACAAGCTAAGGCACTTCTGTGACATTTTTCGCTGCATCACCAGAATGGCAATGTCATAACTGGAAGTTCTCAAACTTTGCCAGGGTGAACTCTGTTCCCATGTTTTACTATCCTTCCTTTAAGACATACACATCTTTAAATGTCTCTTCTGCTACTGTAGGAGGAAGGATTCCTTCAAAAGAACATAAAAGCTATAAATTGAGAAGATTGATTTTTTTTTTTTTTTTTTTTTTTTTTTTTTTNAGGGAGTTTTAATTCTACACATGATGGGCAGTCCTGTACCAGAGGCAATGTGTAGACTAACAGCATCCATACCAGACTTTTGGCGACCTTATGTGCTGAATGAGCCCACAGCTGGCTGCTGAAGTTAATAGGATGCCAGCTGATGATGCACAGCACCAGTGCTGTGTGCTTACAGTGCTGCACCTACTAATGAGCTAGGCTGCTGCGCTCTGCGGTAGCTGAAGTTTCTATGGAGCTTTTATCTTCAGTGAGCTACAATAGTACAGCCTGGTTGTGCAGAACATGTCCATCACTACCACTAGATCCATACCAAAGAAAAGGAGGCATAGTTTCTTGAACAGCCAGAAGTAGAATAATTAATTTCTGACTATTTCTGGCATCTTGGTATTGAAGTACCAGTTAGAATAGAATGCTGTACAGAACTCAAAATGGTTTGAAAAAGGAAGGTTAAGTGCCTTCCCAGAGAAAAGGGGTCAGTGCCTCTTCTGCTTCCATCAAATCACTCACACTAGATGCATTGCTATGCTGTGGCTTGGATACACAGCAAGCCAGTCACTCTTGCTGAGTAATTTAACAGGATATTGTGATCTACATGTCAAAACCACTAGGAAGATCAAGTATGGATGTTAATATGATTTAAAAGGTACTTTGCAGTAGCAACAGCTAGAGACACAATTAGGTCCCTGTCTCTGCTAGTCAAGGAAATATAATGGAAGATTAGTATAAGTAATTACATTACACTGGTCAAAATAAAAGAGCTAAGCACTGCATTTTCTTTCGTGTCTGTACTCATTTGCTTGGTTGAAGAGGCAGTTCCTTAATGCCTTAGCTGTAATAATACACTGTGGGAGCTTTACTGCCAGTGTACCTTTACCATTCTGTTCACTTCTTATGAAACAAAACTAAATAATGGCAGCACAAAATGGTACTTTGCAACACATGCTGGAATAAACACTTCTCTAAACACTTCTCACTTCTCACACAACAGCCAAACATTATGATGGAGATGTATGAGAGGATGGGCAATCTTCAGCACCCTACTGGTAGTAAGCACCACCTTGCAGTGATGTGACAGCCTAAATTGTTCAATATAAACCATTTTGGCTGCGGTAAAAAAAAATCCCATCCCAGAAAAATCAATCCTTAAAGTGGTAAAACCCCCCACATTTTTCCAACTTCCACTGTTCCTCTGAAACAGCCTGCCTTGTTAGTGTGTATTAAAGCAAAGAGAGATTTAGCATCAGCCAGAGCTAGCTGCTGGCTCTTCATTCCAACTGGAGGGGAGAGAGGGAAGCGTTTCCTAATGTCAGAATCTAGAATATGGGCTGCAGAGGGGCATATGCTTGCAGTATTAACAACAGAACAGGATTGCCAGGATGTTTTCCCCTCTGACGTAAGGCAGAGAAAAAGGGTTGCACAGAAAGCAGAACAAACAGCTGAACATCCATGGAGATGCCAAGACCTGCAGTATTTTCTGCAACAAATAAAACCCTGTACTGCAACACCCTCAAACCAGGGTATGTGACTGATGTGCACATGGTACTCATACAGCCAGACATGGTCAGGGCATGAGAACTTTTATCCTGAGCAATGTGCCAAAGGGGCCTCTCTGCCTTACTCATTCAGGCCTTTCTGGGATAAAACTGCCTCACAATGCAATTTTGCATGCAAAGAGGATACAGGACCTTTTGATTTCTCCCCCTACTGTGTGGCCTCCTGCTTTCTGTTGCTAGCCATAATTGCAGTGCTGGTATGAGGCCACGAGCAGGCTGGCAGAGTAATGCCCTGCACAAGATGGCAGGATAAAGGTGAGCCAATACAGCATCCACACCATTCCCACTCCAATGAAGTAGCAATCGTGACTTGCAGCCATCTGCAGGCATAGCCACAGCACAGAAGTCCCCAAGGAACAAATTCACATTTTAGAGATCCCAGACATGTCAGGAGAACAAATACCTTTTTCTACACCCCTTGGGGCTACAACACACAGTAGTGAGATGCCAACCTCATTCCTAAGAATATCCTTCTCCCCATTAAGTCTTATAAATGGGTTCAGCATAATCCAGTTATACTGGTGATGGTCCACTGGGCATCACTTTTTAAAATGTTGCCAAAGATTAGGAGTTCAGGTTGCTTCCTCAGCCCATGAATTTCATGTAGTATTTCCAAGTGGTACTCAGTAAATCTTCAACTAACTGCTGCTATAAAATGAAATAAAATGACCAATAAGCACTATTTTTAACCACAAAACATCTTACTCATTATGCAAGATATGCTTCTGTCATTCTCTGAGGGAAAAATGCCTAATTACTTCCATTATATCTCACTGGAAATACAACAAATAAAACAAGAAAGACTATTGAAGGATGAAAATAATGGCAACATGTGGTACAGGGGGCTGACCTTAGGAGAGAGAGGTATTTATCCTGAAGATATGCAAATCATAACAGGAGTTTTGAGAAAAGCACTGCCAATTAAGAAAACTGTCTGTCTCACATCAAGAAAGACACATTTACCTAAATAATATTTGCTTAAGCTTAACCCATACTGTTCTGTTTGTGTGTACAGGGCTTGAGAACAGTGGCACAGAAGATGGATGAAATCCTGACTTCTCCCCACAATGTACTTTCTGCTGCTCTTTGGGACTATAGCTCAGTGCAATTCAGAAAGGTATTCGTCTCAAAACTTTTAGTGGCTGTCACCATATGTCTGAACATATGGTCAATTTGACAAAATCTTTAGCAAAATCTTTATGGGTTAACACCTGCATACATATATATGCTGGTTTTACCTTAACAGGCAATGCTATAAACCCCTGTCTTTTTTCTTTTCTGATGATTCCCCGTCACTTGCACACATTTACACGAAGAGGTAAATACTGAGAAAAAATAATAAGTAGTGACATTACCTTTCTTCAAACACAATGGACAGCCATTTCTGAGGAAAACTCTATGTCCTCCTCCACACAAAAACCTGTGAACGTCCAGAGTTACTGGTAGTCTATACAAATGCACACCCCTAAATGTGCTTGATATGCTTGGTTATCTATCAGATATGCATAAAGGTTGATGTGTGGCACACATTAGAATTCATTACTGCACTTTTTGTGGTGCTGTTTCTTTTTTTTCCCCCCAGAGGTATATTTAGGCCAAATCAATGGCCTCCAGAAAGAATAGATGATGCTGTGCACAGCTTGGAAATCCATTCATGAGGGAGAGTGACATGAAAGATGTATTAGATAGCTGTACTTTATGGGGACACAGTTGTCATTTTTGTGGAGAGGCACCTGTTACATAAAAATTATTTATCAGATTAGACAAAATGGGGCACAAGTGGACATGAAGCCTTAAAAATCTATACTTACAATTGAAAGAGCAAATGTTTAAAGGGCACCATGGTCATCATTTCTATACAAGCAGTACAGCACTGGGAAGAACACTGATGCACCAAGACTAGTGTGAAAGGTTCCTAGCAATGACTACCTGCTAAATACAATGTAATTAGAGAACACTTCCCTATGAATTAAATGCAAATACTTTGATATGTGACTGAGCACATTACATTACATAGTATTAGCATATTAAGTACAATTTAAGCCCTGTTCTCAAGCACGTGAATTTCTACCTAAAATGGCAGTCAGGCAGAATACAGTATTTCCACACTAGGGGCAGGAGGGGGACTGGAAAGCTCGGTGAGGCATGAAAAATTGAATTTCAGCAAGGCAATGGAAAGGACATTGTTGGGCAATTACAGCGCTCCAGTGTTCGCCATCCACAAAGGCTGCAATCATCTGCAGCGACAGCGTGGTGCACGGCTCCCCCAAGGCACGGCACTCCAGTTAAATCAATTTGTCAGGAGCGGGGCTGCTGCCTCCCTACTGCAGAGGAGGCCCACCAGAGCGGGGGACAGCTGGGGCTCACAGCTGTCTCTCTGCAGCAGATCAATTAGAACATCAAAATTCATCTGCTAATTAGCAAGCATGTACAGAGGGGAGAGAAACATCCCTTAAATGAATCATTTCCATGTATTAATGAATTCAGTGACATCCCACATTTAGAACCCAGCCCAACAAGAAGAGACACAGCCAGAAGAAGCACCAGCTAGCACAATGAGACAATTTCATTATTGCAAAAGGTGATGCTAGTGCTGAGGTGAAAATAAAACTCCCTACAACTAAAAATTTGCATTTTCAATATCAGTGAAAGAAGATCCACATCTAGTGGAGCTACTAATGTCTGATCACATTGTAAACACTGATCACTGCACTGAGAGCAAATACAGGTGGGACCAGGAAAAATACAAATCACRGTCAGCCTGACATGCTGCTTGCTTTGGAACATGCTGAAAGTCCCTTGACTTCTGTGATTGAGAAATGGGCCTCAGGTCAGCAGTTTTTATCCTTGTTTTTATTTATTTTTATATTCAACCTTTGTGTTGTTATTAGAACAGCACTTACTGTTTATTCACGTTGCAATGTTGCTGAGGGTGTTTTTACAAGAGAACTTAGCCAAAGTCAGCTGCTGCTCCAATGCCATTTCAAGGCTTAGCAGGCAAGGTCACTAATTATTTTTTTTTTTCTGATAATTTTAGCTTGTTTGGCACAGACAAAAAACACAAACCAACAATAACATACTACATTTTTCATCAGAGTTCAGAGCGTAGCTCTTAATTCTTGCACACAGAGCTCCCAAATCTAGGAGAAGCCAGGTACATTGACTGGTAATACACAGAAATTTAATTTCTTCAGTTGGTAAGAGCCCCATTAACCTCCTTTGTTATTTCCAGTGCCTTGCCCATCACAGCCTAATTGCAATTTACTTGAGCTGCTCTTCTTTGGATACAAAGTACAAACCCTTTATTCTCAAAAGTTCGTCTGAGAATGCTTGTACAAAGCATACCTTGTTGGAAGTGCTCAAGGAAAAAAGAGCAATGGTGTGGAGAGGACTAAGATAAAATGACCTCCCAGAAACAGCAGCATAGTAAAGGAAACTCTGAATCTGGCATCTGCAATAACACTAAGCAGCTGACTCACTAAATTCAATACATTTTCTGAAGGAGTTATCTCTTTTAAGGCTCTGTTTTCCTACAACTGTATGTTGTACATGTAGGAACCCACGACTGTAGATTTGATTTTCAGACCATATGACATCAGATAACCAACTGCAAATAATTATTTTGAAATAGATTGCCGCAACCCGCAGCTCAGTGAAGCCACAACACAGAATTCCTACTTGGAAGCTATATTCTTTAACCTGACAAACAGGCGCTAACTGCTTACCTTGTACTCAGATCTCTTATTTCTCACCAAGAGTTTTCCCCTTTTATTCTTTTAAGACACTCATTAAAACCAAAACTGTGTTAGACAGCTGAAAATACAGAGCCACACAAGAATGTAGGTAGTGAGGAGCTGAACTCTCCAAGGGAAGGCTATGAAATGTTATTGCCAGCTCTGCTGCAGTAAGACAAACTGCCATAAAGAACCACGTCCATTCTCATCTATTGAGGGAGGTCAGCTGAAAATAAGTCACAGAGGAAGTCAACTAAGATAGTAAAGTGTCCCTACTTGCCTTGCAATAACGAAGAGTGTGTATGAAAAATGTTTAATAATATGAAGAAGCTTTATCACCACCCTCACTTCTTTTCAAATCCTGCACTGGACTTTCATCTTGCACAATTTCCATTACACCCAATGATCCTAATGCATGAGCTGGAAGAGTGTGACCCACCAAATATTACAGCTTTAAGCTGCCATTTAGTATCAAATTTCTTTCTTAAGTGAGGATTGCTGAACACGTGAAGCACACAGCTATAACACATACTCCATTAAAAGCAGCACAGAGAATGTGACATTCTTCTTATCATATTACCTCAGTTACTGGCAGAATAATATAATTATGATTCACATTGGAGTGGCCTACAGAATGGATTTAATCAAATTTTAATATAAAATACGGCCACTTAGAGCATATTCTATTCAGTAGTTTGTTCTGTCAAGATGCTGGCTAGGGAGGGGAAGTGCAGTTATCATTCCCAGCAACAGGACAACAATTGCTTTTAAGTCAAATGTGGCATCAGGATGTTTAAGCACACATTAGAGGATGCATTGGTGTCACTGCTATTGTGCTGTACTCTGTACATAATTTGGCATGGATGACTGCTGTGTCACTTTTAGTCCCTTAAGCTTACAACACAAAGACCTGAAAGAAATAGGTGTCTGAGCGTGTCTAGCAAGGAATAATTCATTCACTGAGAAAAACTCTTAAGCTTCCTACATTCATGCAGACCAAGTGGCTGGATTCTGTTCTGAAGGACATCAGTGCAAATTCAAAGCACAGCCATCAAAAGCACACCAGTTCTCACTGAGCTGGTATCTCCTGATTTGATTATAAACAGATAAATTAGAAGTTCAGTGTGTTCCATTGATTAGACCTTGAGTAACTCCAAATGCAAGGAGATACTGTGATACTTGTGCAAAATTCCCATCTCCTGGATAGTTTTTCAGTGAATCCACTTGGGAACTACGGTTTCAAGTGTTCAGATAGGAAACTAAATGCAGAAAAGACACAAAGGGGACAAGAGACAAGAGGTATTAGATACAAAAGGTGTTCTGCATGAGTTTAGGTTGATTTTCACATCTTCTGCAGCTCAGAAACTCAGGTTTGCTGCTCTTCAGTTTTAAGGCTCTACCAAGGCACTCACACTCTGGTAACAGGAAGAACTGTGCCAAGCTAAAAATTCAGTACCAGCTACTTTTTACTTTACTGCATCTAAGGGTCCACTCATGCACTTGACAACTATTCACATTTTATGCATTTGACTACAATACCCTATCTGTTTATGTGCTTTTCTTCTTGAAGGTAGATTATGCCCACAAATTCCCTGAATATCATTAATGGGCTTTGTTTTTGTTTTATTTTGTTGGAGTGTGGCTTTTGGGTTTTTTTGTTTGTTGCTTTTTAAAAAAACCCTGGTCCATCTGCTAGTCTCTTAGGGCTCTCACCTCAACCCTTACTGCCTCAGAGCATCTGCTACCCTTATTCTTTTGTTACAGTAGATCAAATTGCTCTTTTCCCTTTGCTTTTTTCTGTTAACACTTTGTTAGTTTCTATCTGCTATGTCTGATCATGTTTGCTCATTTGTAGAATTAGCACACCTTAAAGACCATGTAGTTTCAATCCCTCTTCCACAGGGCAGGGACACCTTCCATGAACTAGAACAAAACTAGAACAGGTTTCTCAAAGAACTGTCCAGATGAGGCATCCATAACTTCTCTGGGTAACCTGTTCCAGTGTGTCTCCACCCTCACTGTAAAGAAATTTTTCCCTACCTTTAATCTAAACCTACCCTCCTTCAGTTTAAGGCCATTACCCCTTGTTCTATCACTACAGACCCTTGTGAGAAGTCCCTCTCCAACTCCTTTTTAGTCTCTTTAGGTACTGGAATGCCTAAGTCACCCCAGAACCTTCTCTTCCCCAGCCTCATCCATCTTCTGATCTCAGCCAAAACAGAGCATCAACCCCTCTTCCCTTCCCTGTCATTAGAAGTCTCACTGATTTTCAGGTGATGAACACTGATGTCTTTTTGCCTATCAGAAATTTACTCTTGCATTCCTTTGCCCCTGTGCATGTGGTTGAAGATCATCCCTCTTTTCCACTTTTTTCACTCTGAACTCACTCATTCTTCTGCCTCATTACAAAGTATGGGAAATGTCCAGATATCCCTCTTCTCGCAAGCATTTTTACAAATACTGTTTCAAACCCTCCATTTCCATTTTTTAACTTCTTGTAGTAGTCTGGTTTCTATTTCTTGGACAAATTCCTGTCTTCACTGAAGGCTTTACCATCTTCTTTTCGGTGAGGTTTTTTTTTTGGTGTGGTGTTTTTGCTAGTTTTTACAGCTCTCAGTACACTCAGAATTTCAAGAATTGTTATCTTCCTGTGGTTATGACAGACAGACCTTTCTTCAGATCTTTCACATTTCAATCCCTATCCCTACCTAAGGAGTAAAAGAGGCAGGCAGGTGAGCAGGGACAGATTCAGCCACACCAAAGGACAAAAAGTCCTGTATTATGTCTAGGGGAGGAAAACATGGAAGTGCAAAAACAGAAAGGCAAAGATAAGAAAGATATGGAAATAACAGAAAGGACAAAGAATCTAAGAAATTCAAGCACAGTTAGAAGACAAGAATAAAGGAATGAAAAGTGTATGCAGTAAAGGCTGAAACAGAAAAAAAAAAGTAGCAGGGAAAGTATTTTAAACTTAAAAGGATATTTAAAAACTCCTAAAATTAGGTAGGTAAGCTCAGTTACAATTTTAGGAAAATAAATACAACCCCCTAATACAATAAAATGTCAATGAAAATCATCTTGTCTTAGCAGGAGGTATATAAAATTCAAAATATTTCTGAAGTTTCTACTAATCTTTATCTTATTCTTGAAAACAGGGAAGGAATGGGTTTGGTTTGATCAGCTATTCCAAGTCAGTGGTGCAGCTCTACAGCCATAGCAACAAAGAGCTGACTTCCTGCTGCCAGGATCTCATACGGGAGCTGCAAGGGCAGCGCAGCGCTGGGATCATGATCGGCACCAAGAGAAGTGCCGTGGTTTTAGAGCTCTATTACAGCACAGCTGCTTCGTGTGTTTGTTACCATGCATGCCAGTCACAGTAGGCCTCACTCGGTTTAAGATTATTTTCCAAGGAATTTACACTCGTAACAGCTTTTAAAATCTATCAGTATCATACATTAAAAATAATTTTTTTCTCCTCAGAGCTAGACAAATAGCTAAGGAAAAGCTGTTTTGTTTAAAAACATGTATCTTACTTCCAAGCAGAAGATTTATTTTTCCCAGGTTATTAAAAATTAACAAGAAACCCACTATATTTTAACCGAAGAGTGGCTCCAAAGACCAACACAAAAGTACTGCAGATAACTCCAAACAAAATAAAGCCTATTGAACTGATAGCTACATAAATTCTATTTAATTAAAATTATACTCAATTGTTAGTATATAAACATAAGATTTATAAGGAAGACATGTTACTATCTAAACATACTATTTATAATGAAGACAGATCATTAAATACTGTGAAATACAAGAAACAACAGAAGTGTGTTATACAAAATTAAAATGTTGATAGGTAATATTCAAAGTTAATGTAGGATATCCCAATCTCAAGATCATTCTTTTCTCAGGTAGAAGATTGAGGTTTTGTTTTGCTTCCTAATTCACATGTTTTAGAATCTACAATATAACTATTCCATCAGTTCCAGGAATATGCCCTTTCTTTACTACCTTTCCATTTATCAAGGCCATGATGAATACAAAAATCAAAACTATCATAAATTATCACAATAAAGCCATTGAATATATCAGAAGTTGAGTAAAAAAAGATGCTGAAGTAATCTGTCTTGCCAAGTGGAATGACAGAAAAGGAGCAGTGCAGGGGGCAATGCTATGCATGGAAGAGAAATCAATGGAAGGGCCTCTGTTTCCCTGACTGCTTGGTATATTATCCTGCCCAGTTCTCTCTAGTAGGTTAATACTGTGCTGTCACAGCCACGATAGCCTTGATGATTGTATTGACAAGAAATCATGATCTACAGCAGATCCGCTTTTACGGAATGGCCGGATAAGCCCTTCCATTAACAATACTAATCAGATAAAGTATTCCTAATGGATGACCCTGCATCTGGTTAGAGTGAACTGTTCTGTTTAGTATGTATATGCTGTGTTTTTCATTCAAGATCAAGATGTCATTGCTAAGAATTTATATACTAGGTTTGGAAAATTGTTTATAATTTGTCTCTATCTGTGCTGCAACTTTGGAAAACACAGTGCTAGTTCTTTGTTCCTGTAATTAAATCAGATTATTCTCATGCATCACTAAAAGTTTCCATGACCCAATAACAAACAAGAGACCAACACGTAAAGACTTGTGAGGAATTACAGTAATTTCACAATTATAAGCCGCACCTGATTATAAGATGCACTTCTGGGGTGTTTGCAACATTTCGTTCTTCATCCATATATGAGTCGCACCGGATTACAAACCGCACTTTCGGTCACAGCGAGGATCCGCGTACAACAAAGTAACGAATTAGTAAAGAAACTGCATGATTGCGGGGTTTACTGGCTCGGCTCGGGGCGGCCGGCGCTGCCCCACGGTGCCAGCGGGAGCCCGCTCCCCCTGCCACGCAACAGAGTAACCAATTTGTAACAATTGCGCGATCGCGGGTTTTACTGGCAGGTGCTCAATTCACGAGCTTGGCTCAGCCTGCGGCTCGCACTTCCAGGTTGGGAAATTTCCCGAACTTTGTTCATATATTAGCTACTCCTGAGTGTAAGCCGCACTTCTGGGTTGGGACCAAAATTGTGGTCAAAATGGTGTGGCTTATAATCATGAAATTACTGTAATTTATATATTCACTTTTTGCTCATGGTATAAAGGAGTTATCTATTAAAATGTGTCATGATATTCACATTTCTAGGTAAAACATATTATGAAAGGTAGAACAGCCATTTGACAGATAAGCTGCATAAAACCATAGTGCTCTGAGCCTTAATCTCTTCATGTAGCTATAAAATATTTAAAGTACACACTGTTTACAGGCAGTTAACAGATAGCAGTGATAAATCCCCTTTCAGAAAAAGAAAACCCTAGCTCTGTGAGATTTATAGAAATGAGAGCAATCTTAAGAGATGCAACATCCAAAAAAATTGCTTGCCAAGAGATTCCCCATGCTCTTCTCCATGAAAAGAATGGCATCTGTGCCAAAGTGAGGATAAAAACCATTTTCCTTCAGTCCCATGATGGGTTTACCACCAGCTAAAGCTCTTACAGCAGTTGTCTTCAGTCACTGAAAATCTCCCTACTGGCAGCACAGATAACAGAACTTGCTTGGCTTTTTTCTCTTGAAGTATAACATTGCAAAAAGACAGCAAAACATCACCAATTTCGACCAGTATTATTTTATACCTATCATGCGGAGTCAGTCCAAAATCTGTTATAATTTGGATATCAACAAGAAATTAGAACTGAAGTCATATTGTTTTGATCCTTCCCACTTTAGCATTTGCTTCATAGAAGTGTATCGTGGTCTCTGCAGACTGTGGCTGGCTTTGAATTTGAAACAAATTCAGGGTTCTTCCAATGTGGCCCAGAAGACGGATTTTTTGCTTCAATATTGCAAGATTTACAGTAGAGACGCAGGGGCTCTCTACAGGCTAACACAGAAATTAAAGCTGCAAACTGTTCAAAGGATTTATCCCATTTCAACTTACTGGCTTGTCTCCTATCATTTCTTTATTCTTCCTCTAGATCAAGCATCACTTGCTGGTCTATTAGGTTGAACTAGTAAGATACTGTTAAAAAGCCAAGCTACAGAAAAGCTGGCAGAACTCTTAAACCCCCACGCCCAAGAAAATCCCAGTTAAAAGCTTCTTCTCTTTAATGAGGATAATGGATACTGAGGGACAGTTTCTTACCAGCAAGGGCCTTGGAAAGTCAAAAGTTTCACCCCAGCCAAGGATCTCTTTATTTTTCAGATGCAACTGTGATGCGTAATGCACTTATGAAAGAACACCAACCATGCCCTAACCTTCCACTGCTTTGGTATTAAGAACTTAAGCTGCATGAACTGGGGAAAAAATGGGCTTTTAAAATATCAGTGATTTTCAAACATGTTTTACTTTGGGCCCTGTAAAGTTCTGGAATCTAAATTACTTATACGCAGCACTACAAGCAATACTGAATATTGCAAGGCTAACTCATAGTGCACACTTGTTGACTCACATATTGTACAGAGAAGCTAAATGACAAATCATCTCTCTATTAAAAAAAAAAAAAAGAACAGGCAATGCAATTTCATGCCTTAAAAGTGGCTTTTGCCAACCTGCAAATCTCAATTTTACTTTCAATCAATGCCAACCTCAGGTTTTTTCAAGAGTTATCTCCCCCTCCCACCAAAACAATGCTGAGCCAAAGCTTTTACAAGGATTACTTGTTTGTTTTTTTGAGTTGCAATAAGGTCTGGATGACCTTTCAGCTTTAATGCTTTGATCTAAATATTGTCATGCCCTATGTGATTTTGATGTGGTCTAGTGCCACACAGAAACAATGCCTGGGGTTATTTCTGTGCATCTTTTTGCCAAATTATGTTGCCTTCCACCTGTGGTTGGAGAAAGGTGCCAGGTAACTGTAAGTGAAGTCTCATATCTCTTCTCCATAAAACTTCAACAGCTTTGAGCCTTACAGAATGCAGCTCTACAGGACCATGCCAAAAATACAATAAAACAGTTCATTTGGCTCATTTAAAGACAGAGGCAGATCCCTACAGTATAAATGTTTGCCCTTAACTTTCTCTAGGACTTTTCAGCTCCAATGCACAACAGGAGGATGGATAATGCAAGAAAGAGGAGAGTTTTGGTAAAAGGAGGAATCAAACTCAATTTCTACAGTTTCCAAGGTTTTAAGGATTTTTTTTCTCCCTAAAATATAAATACCAAAGCAACGAACCTTTTACAAATAAGCCAGGCTTGTCCACCCTGTCTTTATGAAGAGCATCAAAAAGTACAGACTGTAAGAAAGCCAGAGGGCAGCTGCAGCCTTGTGTCAGCTCAGCCATTCTTGCCTGGGTTTCTGCCTGAGCACTGAGCCCCAGAGGAGCACATGGCAGAGGACCAAGCAGTCCCAGGAGGACCAGGCTGGAGAGGACCAGGCAGTCCAGACTTTTTACAGGGTGATGGGTGGAATCAGCTCCAACACACTGACTGCTGCAACCACGCTGTTCCATGAGTGCTCTTCAAAACTATGGTCATGCATACAGAAAGCTATTTTTTTGCCTGTGATTTGAGGGTCATATTGATGCTGCATATGCTTCTGTAGGGATAAGAAAGTACAGTTGAAGAAGTAACTCTCATAACCTATAAGCATCTTCTGACCATTGCTTAAAGGCAGGTGCTTTAATTAACGAGCTGAAAGCAGCATTTGTTTCAATAAATTCATGGGAATAAGTTGTCAGAAATCCCTCTGACTACTCTTAACCCTAATATGGCACCACATTGTTACCTGGCTGCTGCTTCAGCTCTAATAGGTCTGTGATTTAATTGTGAGAAATTCTCAGCCCCAGTCATTCTGCTCTCCTGGCATCATAAGCATGTACCCCAGAGTTTAATTACTCAGCTAAAATGCTGCTGTCATATAAGGTATGAAAAAGGTGATTTTCACAAAGGAACTCATCTATTCATTTCCTTTCAGGGCCTTTCCTTTCCTTTAATTTGTACTCACCTGTCCTTTTGTTTTTATTAGACTCACTTGCTGTGTTAGCAATTGCAAAATGACTTGAGGTTTAGCATGGCTTTTTTCCCCCCTCCCAGAAAAAAAAGATAGATTGCTGGTAGTGGTAGTGAAAGGATCTTTAGGAAAAGGGCTGGCAATTTATTTAGATAACATGGTGGCTTCAGGGAGCGTCACAAAAAGAAATTATATGGTTTCAGTAAAATGAAAGGAGGAAGGTCACGAATACCACAGCAGTGCTCCAGTAAAATGCAGTACAATTAAACTCCATGAGCTGCAGCTTCCCCACCTGCATTCAGAGTGGTCTGCAACACCTACAAGCTCCAGTCACCTGAACTGAAAGAATGTTTTCCTGCTCAAGACTGCTGCCAAAGGCTATGATCAGACACGAGTATATTCCATGAAGATGACACTTACATGAGATGACAGCTACTTTGAGGGAAACAAAGTCTAGGCTGATGTCCACTCCAGGCAATCCCAGTGATTTCAGTGCATAATTCAGGTAACAGCAACCTCCTACGGCTTCTATGCCAAAAAAAAAAAGGCAGCAGGAAATCCCAAATAAAAAACCCAACAATGTCACATTACTAAAAACACCATGTTCTGTCAGAAAGAAGCCAAACTCTACCCTGAACACTTTTTAGGGCTAACCTCTTCCTACAAATCTTCAAGCAAAAATACCACATGTATACATAAAATAAAAGACTATCATAGAAATATATATGAATGAGCTCTGACCTTCCTTCTGGCTTGTCCATATGACTAAAATAATGACATCTGCTTTAGGTCAGAGGTCTGGAATATTTGAATGCTGTGCCTGTAGCACATGTGTTCCAAAGGCAGGCTACACTGTCACAGATAATTATGACATCTAGTGTAGACACATCTGTTCCATTTACAGTAGTCAATTTTGGGGGTTTTTGAGCGTAAATAGAAGTAAACCCTGATCTCAGAACTATAAGACATCTTCATTATGATGGGAGATCTCTTTGGCAAGACTGATCATTTAAAATTAAGTGGAAAACATGATTTTTAAAAAAAACTAATCAAACTTTTCATTTGCATTTAAATTTGCAGTACATTGGAAAATTGTACAAGCAGTCAAGGAAAGCTCCGTGCTGATGTTTCAACACAAGAAAGATGTCATTAGAGAACGATCATAAGAAATGAAAGGCTATATTCTAGTTAGAAATCATGTGATCCATTAGTAGGACGGGGGTAGGAGGGAAAGACATCAACATCACCATAGAGAAATGTTCTGCTAACTCAGTCTCGCTGGTTTTCTGAAAACAAGGAAATATATTTTCAGGTCAGTGATTTTCAACTGTTTTCACATCACAGATCCCTAAATATTTTCCAGTGGATATGTAGACCTTTGAATAGCAAAATTAAGCCCAAGGCAAAATTCTTGCTTTTAATCTTTACCTGCCATGGGTTTCTGAGATATGGCTCACACACCATTGGTTGAAAAACATTTTTTAAAAGACATCTTTTTACCGAATTTAGATGTTCTGCTTAGAATACTTCTATCACAGCCTTCCTCAAAAGGAAGTGGGAAGAAAAGACACCCCATTCATGTTCTGTACACAAAATTTCTTTGAACTGAAGTCACAGATGCTTATGTTTTCAGGTCTCTTTGCCATGGATGGGTTTAGGTACAAACTGCATTGCAAACCTTTGTTGTGTAGTTTATCAGCCTTCCATTACACAGGAAAGCACCCATGTCTGTCTGCCTGAGACTGACCTTCAGCATGTGAGATCTGCACCCGGTCTTGCTTCAGAGCCACAATGTCCGGACTTAATTTACAGCACCAAGTGAAATGCCAGTACACAAGGGCCAGGGAGGTACATATCTGCTACCCTGGAGAAGTTCTGTGTGTCCAAGTGTCCTGAGCATCACCTTCATTTGCCCAGGAATTACCAGACGTGGAACCAACCTATAGAACACTTATTTTTTATTTATTTTAGTTGCCTACAGAACTCTTTCCTTCCCTCAGTTCCCCTGGAGCCAGGGGAGGGCCTGCTGCTCTGACAGATGTATAGTCCCCTCTGTATTTCCTTTGGGAGAATTTCATGCACCTATTTAGCAACAGATATGAGTCACAAGAGCCCTGCCAGGATTATGTGGTCTATGAGGAGACTCTTCTACATGACAGATACACCCTCAGGCACTTGGAAACAAAAGCATCTTTCTGCACACTAAGCACTGAAGTTCCTGAAGCATTTAGTTCAATCCATGTTTTTTACACACTTTGGTTTTGACGCTATGCATCCCTACTACTCTATATAGAGTATTTTTGGTGGAGGCATTTAAAAGAAACATTCATTTGAACAGGATTCTTCCTGGCTATGTACTCTCTCTTTCCTAATTCCTTTCCAAGTTCTGACTAAAGGTTTGAGCTACAGCTTTAATTCTGGTGTTTGTCATAGGCTCATCATGGTTTCTGGTGATACACTGTACTACAGAGAGGAAAGGACAACACAGCCACCATGCACTGGCAAAGGCCCAGCCTAGATGATTATGCAGGCTCTTTACAATAACAGCAACCCTTCTTCTCAATATTTTATGCAGGAAATACTAATTCAAAAACTTCTCAGGTCAGTTCTTATGTAGAGATAGTGCAATTTGATAGAGAACATGAGAAAACCTTGACAGGTTGATAGAATCACCAGAAAGAATTCTTATATATTTATATGATGCATGCAAGCATAATCTCATATTTTCCAGTGGTGGTTTTCATGTTAGCCATTCCCCCATCTACAGAGGGTTAACAGTTCTTTCCCTTGCTAGCACACTGTGGAAATCCCTTTCTTGGCAAATATCATCATCAAGGGGACAATTTCCCAGAGAAATCTGGCTTACATTCAAGATTCTTTGTGAGGATCAAAAATGGATCAAAAATGGGGGCAGAGCAATTCATGAGCACATCAACCAGAAAAGCTGTATGCATCTACTCTTGCACTTGATCAAGAAAAATAAAATTGTTTTTTTTTAGTCTCTGTCTGTCTGACTAACATTGTGGCTGAATCAACACCTCTCATTTGCAACTGGGAGCAACCATGACATCACAGACATGCAGATCAAGTACATGAAATAACACCAGAAATCTTCATTGAGAACAAAAGATGCAGAACAGAGACTGGTACGCTTTTTTCCCCCAACAAGTTATAACATCTTAAGACATCTAATGTTCATATTTGTATTACTATAAATCTGCAAAAACACAAATAAAAACTTGACTCCAGGAATCTGGTCTGGAGTGGCCTCACAGAATAATTGACTACCTCAGAAAAAATCCTTCTTATTTTTGAATTAAATAAAATGTATGATTTTCCTTTATGTGGCCATGAAAACTTATTGAGCATCTTTGTTATTTGACACAATGGCAATTGGGCTGCTTAGCTAGAGAAAATCAAAAGTCATATTAATAAAACTACTAAAAAAACCACTAAAAGAAACATGCTGTTGAAATTTGCACTTAAATTTATTACCCTTGGTTCATAATAATAAAGTCAATTTGAAATATACAGGCTTGTCTTTGCAAAGTATTCTCTGCTACACATAGAGTAAAATAACTCAGATCACACCAGAAAAAGCCTCCTTGCCATTGACAACTGCCTGGTCAGTGGGTACAGAGGAGATACGGAGAGCTAACCCAAGAGACTTAGCCCTCCCAGCATTATGAACTAGAACACTTTCCATTGGTTTTAAACTGTGACTGTTTCACAGCACTTTGCAACTTAACTCTCCTGAGCTGATCACTTTTTTGATGTCAAAAGTGGGCAAGATGTTTGTTACCCTGATTTGTGTGTTACATTTTCTCTGGCAGACAAGGGGAAAAAAAGTGTGGGGGTGGTAAAAGACAGGGGCTGGGGAGGGGAAAAAGAGCACAAGGAAGGGATAGAACAGTTCCTGCCTCCGTAAGCATTCCCTGTGCCATTCCAATTTAAAGACAGACTCTCTGACAAGCGCCCTGGTGGCCATGTTCACCGAAAGCCAAAAGATGAAGCAATTAAGGTGCAAGGATTACCCAGGCACAAAAAGCAGTCAGGATACAACAATGGTGCTGTGGTATCAACTTCTGATGCCCCAACTCTTCAGAAAATCATCATTTTCTAGCTCTGATTCCCTGTCAACATGGATTAGTGCACCATCAGTGGGCCCCAGCTGCCTTACTCCCAGCCCAGCGCCAGCAACGTTTAGGGACCTCAGCTCTCAAATGCAGCTGGGTCCCAGCTCAGCCTGGGATGCATTCCTCAGCCTGTGAATGCAGCTGAGGGGACAGAAAGGGGAGCGTGACATGCAGCAGTCAATCATGACTATGCCTACCTCATCTCTGGATCCCCTAATGGGTACAGACTTTCTGCTGCCCACAAGGAAACTCTTTGACTAGGAATTTGTTTTCCTCTTTAAACTTGCCAGGGTAGCCCAGTATAATGCAAGCAAACTTACGACAAATTACTGCTCAGACCTCGAAAATCTGGTTTGAGTAATCCCCTCAAAAAAACAACTGCAGACTCAAGAACTGATGTAGTTACATTTCCAGTGCCTGTGTGGCGAAGCTGTGGAACAACTACTTCTGCTCATCCCAGAAGGTACAGACACAAGACAACAACCAGTCCATGCAGCACAACTGCTTGCATTCAGCAGACTAATCAAGCTAGGTGGTTTTGTTTAAAAGAGAGAGAAAAATGAAAAAAAACCAACCAAGCAGCCATCCACAAAACAAAAAGCCCCAAAATACACCCCTATTTTCTTTCTCTGGCAATTCAGCCACCAGCAGCATGGTCACATGCTCCCTGCCCATGCCTTGCCTACTAACAATGCTGTAAGAGCCTATAAATACCACGGGGATGTACATTTGTGGTGCAGAGCCCACTCACACTTTCTGTTCCCTGGCCTCATCTCCAGATGCCGGACAAATCTGCAAGGCTGGAACTGCACTCCCAGGCTTGTGCAGCCGACTGCAGTAACGTGGCAGCATCATTTGTTTCGGAAACCAAACAATACAGAGAGCTTCAGCTGCACAAGTAGAAACCAAATGGCTTCTTCTGATCTGGAGAACCTGTTATCTCTACATGTCTGTCTTTCACCACACATTTTTCTTTCGCTATTTATGTACTGCAGCACAAACTTCCTGGGCAGTCTATTAATCTGAAATTATGCCAAGTAAATAAATTAAATAAATAACTAGCCTCTTCAATGTCCCAAACTCCGGCACTCATGGAACACACTCATCCTCCAGTATGCTCCTAGATCGGGGAAGCAAACCAGGAATAACCACCCTGAACCCTTCAGTTCCCAGCACAGTCTGGGAAGACAAACTCCCCATCTAATAGCCCAAAACACACTTTAGGAAGGAGCCACTCATTTACCAAGTAGATGGTAATCAAAGCGATGTCTCTGCAGATTCAGTGGCAATAAGGTATGATACAATACTCCAGGGACAGGGTTTGAAAACTTCCTCCAAACGGCTTTAATTTTTTCCCTAAATCCTGTTATTTTCTAATTCCAGTTCAATTTTTGCACTATTTCCCCCTTCCTTGGGCTCCCTTTGGACTGCATTTCAATTTTTCAGTACTAACACTGCTCTCCCAGATCTCAGTGAGTGCTAACTTCAAAAGGAAACACATTGGATTCATTAGACTGCTTAATGACATTCATTCTGGCAGTATTCTTAAAGCCCTTGATGCATTTAAAACTTTTTTTATTATTATTTTAAATAAGCAGTGTAGCCTACCAGACAAAATGGATTTGCCAGAATTGGCAAGGACCTCCACCACAGGAGGAAGCATGCATTTGAAAGACTTATTCAACCTTCGCCTGAATTACAAGAAGAGTCATCCTTACAGCAAAATATTTCCTAAATATTACAGCAACGTTTAAGTTTTTTTCCAGCTGAAGATGACAAAACAAATGAATCTCTGGCATGGACTAGTATGGAAGCAAATAAGAAATGAGACCACTTATGACAATGCTAAACGTGGACGGCAAGAATAAGAAACCACCAGTGGCGATATAATTGGCACATAGTCTTTTAAGTGTTTACACCTGAATGGGTAGATGAATTTCATAATCAAGCAACAAACTGACTTCTTACTAGCTGTGAAGTTCTAGGATCCACTCAGGCAAGTATACAAGATGTTAGTAGTGTGAGCTTTTCTACAGATAAGCAACTGTGGAAGGAAATAAAAGGTTCTAAATGTTACTCAAGGGAAGAGCAGTAGAGAAAGAATTAGACAAGTAGGATAAATTTAGCTGAAAAAGACTTACTGAGTTGGAAAATGCACACTACAAGTAAATTACAGCAAGCTAAATTAAAGATTTTTATTATAATAAGTTACTACAGATGTCATTAATAGAACCACATGATATTTCTATGTAATTTGATTTATGAATGTAATTCATTGTTGGGTCATACAAACTGAAAACATTTTGAATTTAAGACAAATTACTTCAGAGGTTTGATGTACTAAGTGCATGAGTGAGGAGTGAAAAACCAAACCAACCAAGTTTCTAAAAATATAGAGGCCTCCTAAGCACAGAAACTGAAGTCGATTTTGTGAGAGTCCTGCCAGCAGCTGGTCTTATGTGCAGTTCATTTCTTTCTATTTTAGAACTATTATTTTGTTGCTCTCTTGAAATAAAAAAAAATGACAAATACACATGAAAATGAACCAGTACCCAAACATATTTCCAGTAAAGATGAATTATTTATTACTTTAGGATTTTTTTTTAAGTTCACAAGCATTAATTTCATGTACTTTGGGGGAAATATTTTCCACCTTCCCATTTGTTTTGTCTTTCTCTACAAGAGAATAGTAATCCACAGATATTTGAAATGTGCTGATGCAGAGAACAAGGGAATATTTACCCATGGTAAGTAAAACTATTCTTGCTTTAGGCTGGAATATAAGCAGTACTGAATGTTGCCTAAAAGCATAGAGCATGATGGCATCTGAAAATAGGCTCGATATTTGATTGGAGATCGAAGATTATTTTGCAAGTTTGATCTGTTTGCAGGAGAAACAACTGCTGGTCTTTGATGTGCATGTATCATATAAATCCAAGTAGGTGATAATTCCAGAGTACCAAGTCATGATGTGACCACAAATGGAATATTGCATGCAGCTCTTATCTTCACGTATTTCAAAAAATGATACAAAATAACTAGGCATATACAAAGAAGGCTAACTTAAATGATATAGGAATTGGAGGATAAGACACTGAATATGAAGACAGACTAAGGAAGCTAAAGTTCTATGATCCAGAAAAGAGGATTGAGCAGAATATGATCACAGTCTATAAATAACTTACAGGTAACAATATAGATGAAAGAAGAGAATTATTGAGAGTCCTGTAGAGGGTAAGATGACAAGCAACTTCCTTGAGCTAAAGAAGGAAATACTGAACGGAAGAATATAGGCCAGACATTTGCAAAACTTAATATCCCACAGCAGCAGGCAAAATGATTGCATTTTAATCAAGTGGAGTCACTTCATACGTGTGAACTGCGGCAGTTCCAAGTAAAACAGGCAAGTCTTGTGCCTCACAGAACACAACCCAATCCTGTGGTCATCTGCCAAACAGACTGGGGCTTGTTTTGGGGTCTCAGTGCCTAACAGCAGAGATGAATTCAAAGGAGACATCAAAACTGAATATAAACTTAGAAAACAGGCTGTCTAAAAGATGTAATTTTATTTCCCCCTCCAACTTATGTGAATCAGGTTTTTAAAACTAACCACAGACAGGAAAAATGGCATTAACATGGCAAATGACCCATCATAATACCTAAAGATGGACATACATTGAATGCCCAGGATGTGCCTCAAACAGCAAGAGAAGACTTGCTCACAATTAATCCAACTTGCAAATTTTCAAATAATATCTTCAGTGTAAGACATTCATGCTCATATAAATTGGAATGAGTAAGCAGAGATTTACCTCAAAACTGAAAAAAGTGGATACATGCACACCAAAGATCAGCTTCTCCCACAAAGAGATCAAACTTCCAAAATAATCTTTGATCTTCAATGTGACTTTTCTAATACATTCAACAGAGCATCAGAGATACAAGAAGCTGGCCTTATGATTAATATGAGATCCAGAAAGCTGCTTTGAATGGGGCGGGTGAGGGGGAAATCTGCCCAGAGAATGATCTTTTAGTTACTTCACCGTTGAATGATACACATGGTTGAAATTAAAGTACACAAGTTTTGTAAAGTTTATTCCTACTGAAGCAAAGTGGTGATGGATACAGCAGTGCTCCTGTACTAACCACTAAACTTTCCTACATCAATAAAAATATTATCTCCTCTGAGGGATGTGGAAAAAAATCCACATACCAAGATAAGCTTTTTTTATCCACACATACTGCAAAGATTTTAACACTACATTTCTAATCACATGGACATATGACACTCACTTTCCACTGGTCCCATCACTGAGACAATGTATCTTTGCAAACTCAATCCTTTTCTCCTTTTACCCCAACAGAAGGAACCATCCAGATTTAAAATTCAGAAGATCTTCTGAAGAGAGCAGTGAAAGCTAGGCGAAATGGATGAAGAAAGAAGACAAAGCCTATAAACACACAATTTCCATGGACAATAGAAACAGAGAATCAGTAAGGCTGGAAAGACCCTTAAGATCATTGTGTCCAACCATTAAACCAGGACTGCCAAGACCAACATTGAGACATGTCCCTCAGTACCACATCTACGAGTCTTTTAAATACCTCCAAGGATGGCTTCTCTGGGAAGCATGTTCCAGTGTCAGATAACTCTTTCAGTGAATAGTTTTTTTCCTAATATCAAATCTAAACCTCTCCTGGAACAACTGAAGCTGTTTCCTCTTGTCCAATCACATTTTACTTGGAGAAAAAGTTCTTACCCAGATACAAGCTGGAGCAGAATTACACATCACTTTCACAGTGAGCTGCCTTTTTGTAGCCAAAGCCGATAGAAGAGTCTGGGAACATCATTGTGTCATCACAAAAATTGGATGTAGGAGGACAGAGGATCCCAGAAATCCTCAGGGATTATACAGCAACCTGTTCTCATTCTACTCCTACAGATTAATCAAGAAAAAATTCTGTCAGGGATTTTGTGGGCATCTCATCCTCAACATCTTCCTTGGATGTTACAATTGGGCAAGGCTACCTATAGCTTGGACTTTGATCACATTTGGTCTTCTGTACACAAGTTAAAAATCAGGAAAACCTTCACAGTCTGTTCCAAAGAAGAAAGGCAGCAAATGAATGGAATATACTGAAATAGCCATTTCCATTTGCAAAAGCTAACCAGGTAAACCACATTAAAATAGAACTAGCTACTAGTACAAGATTATTGCTGGCTAGGAATACAGATAAATGGCATTTCAGACTGACAATAAAAGGAAGATATTTATGTCTCAGAATCTCCTTTAATACCATTTTTGTCACAAAGTCACGATGCATATATACAAACCATAGGTAGGTATGTAAATTAGGTGCTCAGTATTTGCACAAAATTATTGAATTCGACCAAGTATTATCTGATGAATATAAGGTTAAAATTAATATAGGTTATGTCATACCTTGTTGATTACACATCATAAATTTAAAAAGGTATTTATTTGAACAAACACATTTCTGTAAGTCCATCTTTTGTGTGAGAAGTGTAGAGAGACTTTTACAGGCAGCAGCTATTCAGGGCTGCAGACACGAAAGCTTGTCTCAAACATGAGCTATAACCCCATTTTTGTTTATTACTATAGCCTATCCATTTGACATCTACCCTAATAAATGCTCTTAATGAAAAGCATTCAAGTACACACCCTGTTCGTTGGCTTTCCCCAGAATGCTGAGGCTCATTAGGCAGATTATCAGTTTTCTGCAAGACGTCTGCACAGTTTTCAAATTTTGACTAATAATCTCTTGAAATAAGGTTTGCAGCAGATGACATGCTGAGCCAAACTCATCACTGGTCTGAATCTGTGCTGATATGATTTTTTAAAAAGTCATTGCCCTTAGCTTTAGACATATCTTCAGAACTAAAGTGGTTTTATTCTGTGGCTATTCCCAACCCCCAAGAACTGCAATTACTATTAATAAAAAAAAAAAGTACCAATCCAAAACAATTTAAACTGAAACATTTCTGTATTTAATACAAGCTACAAAGTTTCTAAAACTTTTTTCAGAAAGCAGCAGCAACAGTGCAAATTAGTTTCCTTTTAAACTAGGGCAAACATAAGCACACATTTTGCCCAATTTGCCCACATTCTAGAAACAAAAGCATGCAAGAAATTTAATGTAGTATAAACCTGAGAAAGTTGTAGTTAAAGATTCCAGTTAATTTTTTCAATTGAGTAAGAATTAATAGCCTCGAAATCAACACAACCAAGAAAGGATTGTGCAAAAAATCTCAAACTCCTCATAAAATAATCCCCTCATGTAATAAAATATATGTATCTGAAAAATGTGAATTGCATTAGCAGCATAGGAACTAGAAATTACACTGATTTAAGGTGTATCTGCAATTTTTCAAGCTTGCCCTGTATACTTAAAATATATTATTTAGAAATAAAATTATTTTCCTGGCAGCTCAGTTATATTCTCATTGAGAGAATTGCATTTTGATGTATTTTTAAGTATGATCTCAGAGGCATACAAAGCTAAAATGAAGGTGACATTTTATTAGTAGCCATAGGCAACCCCAGTTGTGGCTACATGCATTTTTATTTATCCCCCAGTATATACATGACCTGCTTTTAATTTATTGACTAATAATAATAAAAATAATAATATTCACTGGAGACTAGGGTCATTCCTGTCTAAGGATGGGAAATCAGAAAGGTCACAAGGTAAAAGAAAACTCCATTTTCATAGGAACTTTAATGCATTTCTCCTAGGGGAATTCAAGTTGCTTTAGAAAGGTTTAGACATATATTGGTGGGCCCTTTACACATGAGACAAGTAAAAGCCCATCCATCTGTGTTTAATAAAAGCACAGTAAAATAGAATCCTGTACACTTCTTTTGTAAAGCCTCTCTTGCATTTTATTGCCCACACCCCAGTAACTCCACACAACCACTCAAACCATGACTGGGGCTGTTTCTTAACCATCTAAAACAGGCAAGGAAAGGTCACAGTGCTGGGAGATTCCTTTTCAGATGATAAACAGGATTAAAAGTGAATAGGTCCTGGTTCACAGATCACCCTAAAAGGAAACCCAGAAAAGACAAGGCACAGCCCAAAGTCCAAATTGTGTGTCAGCAATCTCCTCCCAGCAAATCTGAGGTCAAGAAGTAACTACCAACAAAACTGGATATATACATATATATATGTACACACATACATACATAATCCACCACAAGTGGTGTTCATGCAACTGCCCAGTCAAAAAACCAAAGTAAACTAAGAGACCCCTGCCAAAGCTTATAAAATCCAAAAGCTAGGGCTACCTTTGACAGAAAAAGGGTAATAACAGAAAATATGGAAATATCAAGATTGGTCACTTAAATGGTCATACTTCTGCCTTTTATCATCTTTTCATTGCAACTAGAAACCAGAAAGAAAGGAGGGATTTTTCTGAGAAATCAGAAAGTGTCATCCGAGCACAGTAAATTATATTCACACAACTGCAAGGAGCTTGTTTCACCCACAGGCTAGGAAGTACCACCGAGGGGTATCACTCATCAGCTGGAACTCAGCAACTGGCCATGGATGTGATCCTACTCTGCAGCAACATGGAACAAAACAGGTGAGAACTCTTACACTCAGCCATGACACTCTTAATAGCTGCAGAGGGAAGCAATTTGCATTTCCAGGGTTCAGCCAGGAACAGATATCCCTGAAGTTACCGTGTCACAGCTCAAGATCAGTGCCTTCTAAAAGCGTGCTATTCAAGACATGGGGGGAAATAACTCAGAAACGCTAATTAGCTACCAAAAAGAGGATGAATACCACAATGTCACATACTACCAGCACATGCCAACAGATGAATTGCTACTGAAGCTCCTAGAGATATACTGGCAATTAAGGTTCCCATAAGCAAACAGGAAGCCAACAGGAACACTGGTTGGAAGTGTGGGAAAGCCACACCCAGTACGTGACCGTCACCTCCAAGCACACCTTTGCCAGAAAAGTATCATTCCTACACAAAGAAGAGAAGCATCCAAAATTTAAGCAACATTTTAAAACACAAGATCAGATGCTCAGAATCTTACTTATCTGACATTAGAAACACTGAAGGAACGTTGGACTTTGCTACAAGCCAGTTTCAATAGCTCTTATAATTTTTATTCAGCTTCCTCTACCCCACCCCAGTCACCATGGGATGCTCACAATAAATTAACAGTGACAGCCTCTTCAGTACCTACCAGGCATCTCTGCTTGTGCACTGTGAATGCTGATGGGGGAAGGAGGAGGGGGAAACAAAGTGCATCTCTTTCTGTGTCTGCACAGAGCCCTTGTTCTTCACAGAAAAATTTAAAGGTGTAACTTTTGATGTTCCCTACTACTCAATCAAAATCCACCTATCTAAACTTCTCTGAGTTAAAAGGACTTGGAATTCCAAAGCTGATTCTCATCGTTGTGAATGAATACTATAAACTTGTCTAGAGGAACAAAAGTAGAATTCTCATATCTTCCTATCTGCAGAAGTAAAACACTTTATTTTAATTTACTCTCACAGGTATAGCAACACTTATAAAGAAAGAAAACAGTTTTTTTAATCACTTTGATCATATGTAAGGAAATCTCCATTAGATCCACACATATCAAGGACCTTCAGTATTTAATCCAGTATTATATAGTAATTATTGAGCCTATATAGTAATTATTGGGTGGATTTATAGCATTTACAAAGGTTGCATTAGCCCCCAGTGTTTCACAGCCTTTTCATTTAAAATCTCTGCTGTTATTCTACAGAATGTTTAATGTTGCAACGCAGCCAGCAACCTTCTGTTTGCTTTTCTGGGTAGATGCTGGCACATAGCTAGAACTATGCTAATGAGAACCTCAAGGTATGCACACAATTTCGTTAACTGAGTGAAATCACAGAGAAGTCATTTTATGGTCTTCAAGTCTCAGGTTCTGTCTGTCTAATCATTTAGGTTCAAATGCTGAATAGGTGCTTTACTGCCTACTGACAAGAACACATATGTCAACAGGGGTAAAGGTAATAGAGCATCATAAATACAGGACTAGATGGTGTGGACATTGCACCAAACACTTCATTACCCTGTAGATACATCCAAAAGTATTCTTTTTCTTGGGAGATGTATCCCTCTTCACTTTTCTGTAGCATGCCCTGCATCTGGGATAATATTATGCTTCCCTTGTTGCCACTGAGACAGCCTGTTCAGATTTCATTTCATAAAATCCTAAGATCAGCAATAATATCTGTACTTGTTTACCAACAAACATATACCTCTTTGTATATAAAAGAGAACAGAAGTCTTTCCCTAGACCTCCACATTCTCTGTGCAGCTGCCCAGACTCCTGCTGCCATGCCTCGGACTGCTGTTCTGACACAGCCACCCCCATTTTCTAAAAGTTGGCTGAACATTCATAAAGCCCTGCTGTAAGCATCACAGTCAAGTCCTTTGTTGGTTTGTTTAATTTTAATGAAATCAAATTCTTTCTTTCTTATTACAGACTTGTACCCAAACTATTCTGTAAGTAAATGCTTTTCAGTAAATGTACTGTGAATCTAACAGAAATAAACCAGTACAGGACAAAGCAGAAAAGTGCAGTGTTTCCCTAAGCATTTTCACTACTTTTGTTTAAATTATTATTTGAAAATATTTATCTTAGAATGTTTGTAAGTTAAAAAAGAAAAAAAGAAAATCACACATTCAAGTTTTTCTCCAGACCATTTTGTGAAGCTTTTCGGGTGTCACTGCAATAAATTCTATTAAGAAATACTGCAGCATCCTCCTCAGGGATTTGTATCAAGCTATAGGCTGTCTGAGCAACTAGATCATGCCAAGAACAACAGGTACTCTTCTTATTAATTTTGTAAACCTGCTGCTTATTTATTCCATACTGTTAGTCAGATTCTGTCACTGATGCCCACATTCCCCATAGAAGGAAAGTCTGCTGAGGTCACTGGCTGAATCTTGACAGTCGCTGCTCAAGGACTGCCAGCAGCATTGAGATACTACAGTCGAGCACAGACCTCTGAGGAGGAGCACGGGAGAAAGAAACTCCATCCCACTCTAAATGATCATTACAGCTTTGGGAAGAACAAGATCTGATCCAGGCAGGAACCAGAATTAGAGATCCAGAATTTAAAAAAAAAAAAAAAAACCCAAACAAACTACAGTAATTTCAAGATTATAAACAGCCCCTGATTATAAACTGCATCCAGGTATCGGCAACTGTCTTGAGTTACAATACAGAGTGTGATAAAAGGTATCTATTCTATCACCATCTGTTGAGGATGGGGGCAGTGATCCTTATCTCTGCGGGATACATTCTGCTAATGGCCCACTCATTAAAACCAGGTGGAGCATTGTT
>PYHW01010717.1:3894859-3911606 GCA_013186435.1 Turdus rufiventris
ATATAGATAACAGGCCTTTATATTTTAAATAAGAATGACTTTCTATACTAATTGTTTTTTGTGTCTCTGTGCTGAAGGCTTTCAGGGCTCAGAAAGCAATTCAAGATGCTGAACAGCATGTATGTACACAAGATGACAGCCTCTGGCAGGGGACACAAAGGCCTCAGAATACGGGTGAGCACAGTGAAGGGCCACCCGTGTGCGTAGGGGATGATGGGTTGTCTGCTAGAAATCTGGCAGAGTGCTCAAAAGGGAGTTTGTTAGCCTGAACTTGACTTCTGTGCCTGACTGATGAATATTAACATGCAACTGCTCTTGCTGAATATTTCCATAGCTCTATGACCACTTCATAGGTGCTTGCACATATTATTATCACCCTCTTCCCTCTCACCAGCCGATGGGCACTACCCCCTTATGGGTAAAAACACACACCCTTAAGACCAAGTAGATGTCTGTTACAAAGACTTTCTGCTTGATTTTAATCCAAAAGAGCTGGCATTGAGCTGCTGTTTTTTAATTAAAACCTCCTTTGCTCAGTTGTTTTTTTGTCTTGTGGAGCATCTATCAATCAGGAGGAGTCACCGTAGGATGCAGTTGGTGGCTGCAGGCTATTTCATCCCTTCCCCCAAGCCCAGACACTGACTCTTTCCTTCTTCCTCCCCTTCCCAACTTCATTAACTAAATGCACTGAATAAACCTTAACATCCCAGCTAAATCCTATTGGCCCTGGATTTGCTGCTTAATGCTAAAACCCAAGCGACCCATTTTTCTCCTGTTGATACTTCTATTGCTGATGGCAGCCAGCAGAGAAAAATACCCAACTATAAACTACTTTCACGTAAGGAACAAAACCGAGAGCATTCATCACTCACTCTTTCTGCTGCTGCTCACAAACTTTACGTAAGCTTTACGTGACATGTCAAAGCGTCCCTTGCTTTTGTGCTTCATAGGCAGCACAGCGAGCCTGTTGCTTAGCAAATGATTACAACAGAGTGCATCTGTTATTAAAAGTGCAACTAGGTCTCTTTTAAAGGAAAATGATCTGGCAAAGTTGATGAAAATTAATTTCTGTGCATTCTACAATCCCCAACCATGATGTTAGAAACATCAAAAAATGGAGATCCCACTAACTGAAAATCTTAGGGAGAGAGTAACAAAGAGAGTAAAAAGCTTCAGTGCTACAGAATTCTGGTTGCTATCCTTAAGTTTTGTTTTGAACTCTTAGTTTGGCTTCCTAATTTCATATATGCCTCAGAAAAGGCTACAGATTATTCACTGTGCCCCTTCATCCTGGGTGTCAGCTCTCATGCTGCACATCCGAATTATCATTGCTGCACGTCATCTCCCCTCAGCTCAGCTGCCCAATGCTTCATCCCTGGTCTGTGATGACAGACAGGAACTTGACTGGTTCTTCCCAGTTCCTGACTCACTCTTTCCAAAGCACTCAAACTGGGTCATCCATCCAGCTGCAAAGCCTCTCTATGGTACCATTAAGACCTGTGGCTCCTGGTGTCACCCACCTGCCTTTACTGCTTGCTCCACCAGACCTCTGATCTCTCTTCAACCTTAAAAACACCATACCATGACCACCATGTGTTTTGTCACAACATCTGACACTTCAAAACCCTTCCCTCCCACAAATACCTCTTTTCCACTTCTACCACACACACCTATGGCTGCAGTCATGACCCTCATTAGCTTTACAAGCTGCTTCACAACTTTCCAGTGCAGTGACAGACCCTTGCCCTGCTGCAGGGTCCCTCTGCAGTTGTCCCTGCCCGGTACGCTTGGACCCAGGCTCCCAGCGCTCCTAAGCAGGAGGGCCACCTCACCCTCCGCTCCCCCATATTCTGTTCTTCTCCCTGGGTACTGAGCATGAGGGATGTGAACCCCTGTCCTTCCACCAGGACAGCCTCCTGCCCTGCAATGGATCCATGGAAAGAGGCTTCGCACGCTGAAAACTGAGCACTTTCCCTCACGGTTTGCAAAAGTCGCTCACCGCATTTTCAGTTATCTGTCAGAGTGGCTATTCCAGCTTGCTCTTGGGTATCCAACCAATACAGTAGTCCTTGGATTTGACTTATATTTTTAATACCACATTTCACTTGACTTTATTATCAGACCTCAGTGCCCTACAATACCAAGGCTAGCTTCTGAGAAGGGCTGCACTCTGAACTGCCCAGCCCATGGACACCTAGTTCTTTGCCCACCAAATTCCCGCAGCATTCAGAGGCTGCAAAGGCTGAAAAGGAACAAGGAGCCTGGGCATTTGGTGAAAATACAGCTATCCTAAATAAAAGTTGTACTTACAATGAAGCTAAAAGCAAATGAAATCTAGCACTGAAGATACACGGCATGGGTTGTGATTATTAGTGCGCTGTCTGGTACGAGAAGGCTTTCAAATAAAAACACTTTCTTACTGACTGTGCACTCGCGTTAATGTATTTCTTACCAATACCACATCATGTTTCTTGCTTCTCTGAAGTAACAAGAGAAACAGATTGAGCCACGTAAGAATAAAATTAAATATATCCATGATGCTACACGTTATCACGCTGCACACACTCCACAAATGCGTTTAAATAGAGTCCTTGAAAGAAGCAATGGCAACTGACTTCAATATTACAGAAATATTCAAACCAGCATAAATTGGAAGGCAGGAGAGATAAGGAACATAACCAGTAAAACAAACATTTACATTCTTGAGGACTTGTTTTTGCAGCAAGGACACTGATGAGAAAAAGAAAGAAGGCAAGGTCTTCTGCAAAACACCAGCCATTCCAGACTAAAGAAAGTAAAAATATTTTTGTTTGTCTGATTATAGATAAGGATGATATGGAGCAATATCCACATGATTCATCGAGGTTTTTCCTTGCCTTGAGTACAGTGAGTAGCGCACTAGATAGGGGACATATTTCATAAGAGGTTTACAAGGAAGCAAACTTTAGCTTTTCTATTTGTTTTTATAAACTTTTGACAGATATCAGCATGGCCAATTTCTGGACTCTACTTTGAATCATTCTCAGTCATAGTTAATGAACTTTGCACCAGGAATCTTTTTAGGGATAAGCAATGGACAAATGGAATACCAGCTGTTCAACTCAATTTTTCACTACTGTTGCACTTCTAGAACCATATACAAAAGAAACAAACAAGACCTACAGCTTGACTGGATGGTACACACACGTCTAACAAACACCTATTTATTTCTTTTTAACACTTAGAGATAGATATGCAAAGGAATTGCCAGTTATGCCTGCATTTTGCTGCCTATAATTTATGCCTAAGCTGTTAAAATATGTTTAGGCAATGTGCGTTAAGTGAGTGTTTATTTTTCCAGTAGCACTAGGAAGGTTATCAGAAACACAAATACAAGCTGTACAATAAACATAACCATATCCACTAACAGGACATTCTAACAGATGCGCAAAGGACATGAAAACATCATTTCAGGCACACAGTAACAATTTTTCTTCCCTCTTAAAAAGAAATATATATTAATAATAATAATAATAATACCTCATAGTAATGAGGTGTGAAACCCAGACTCCTCTATTCATACTGTTAATTTTAAACTACCGTATATTTTCGAACTTTTCCTTAGGAAGCACACACTTCGAAGTTCACTTTTCCCCCAGTGCACAACTCGCTGAGCGACGACCCGCTTGTTTACTCAGGCTGTTTACACGGCAACTTAAAAACAACAGCAAGAAAAGCCTCCAGAAACATTAACACTTGAACGAAAGGTGCCAACTTGCAATGGCAAGACAAATCCCAAAATACGGGACAATATTCCAGGTTGGTTGCTTCTGATGCTGGTTTATAGCACGTCAGAAACTTAGTAAGCTCTGCCTTCCTAATCCCTCGCAGCCCCTGCGCGCTCCCTCGGCCTCTCCCCGCTAAACTTGCAGGAAACCATTAACCGGGGGCACACGGACACACACCGAGCAGGCTCCGCATGACATGACCGCCTTCCAGCGCCGGAGCCCCGGCTCAGGCGGGCTTACTCACCCGAGGGAAGCCCACACGTCCCTTCTGACGGATCTCCCTCAGCGCGCCTCACTCGCGCGGCGGATAAACCAGCCCCATCTCCGCTCGGAGCACTCCTACCGCAACTTGTTGGCTTCGCGCTTTTGCGAGCGGAGTTTTCCCGAGCGGGGCCGGCGCTGCCCGTCCCGGCCGGCCGCGGCCCGCAGGCTCCCCGGGGGCGGCCCGCTCGCTCCCGCCGCCGCACACAAAGACCCCGAGCCCGCGCGGAGCCCGCGGGGCCGGCACCCACCTGCGGAGCGGCTCCGCTCCCGCCTCCCGGGCAGCTCCCGCCGTGCCGCGCCGTGCCGTGCCGCCCTGCGCGGACAGATGGCCGGCAGCCCTCGCAGCCCTCCGCTGTGCCGGAGAGAGGTAAAGCCCGGCTTATTTCTTTTTCCTTCCTCTTTCCTCCCTTCTCCCCGTTTTATCCTCTCTTCCTCCCTTGCCTTCGACCCTGGCAGATCAGCACAAGTGTGCTCACAACACCCCCTCCACCAGTCACTTCAATTAGTGCCACACGAGAGGAGCTTCTGCCCAAAATCTGCTTAAGAAAGGGCCAGAGGGCAGGGCAATCGCCTTTGCTCAACAATGACCAGAAGCTGCTATAAATATCCAAACAAAAGCACTGGCAAGGCCAGGAATGTCATATCCTAATGTGATAAAAATTGTAAATATCCGATGTATACCAGAAACACAAAGCAAGAAAATTAGTTTGTTTTTTGTTTTTTTTTTTTATAAAAGAGACAAAGATTAAAAGCAGTCGCCACCTCCTTACCCTGTCCCCCCAATATGCGACCTTGTAGTATGTTATCAAAGTTGTGTATTTCTGGGTGCCAAGCTATTATGTTTTCGAGGTCCCGAGCAGCTCTGTCACAATCCCTTTGTGACAGCTGCTCGCTAATATTTATAGGTACCCAAATCTGTGCACCTTATATAACCAAGTCGACTGACCAGGGCTGGGCAGAGGTAGACTCCAACCCCACAGATATGGTGCATCACACAAATAGTACAGGCGGTGATTTCTCTTGTTGATTAAAACACTAACAAGAAGTTCCCAATACACCAATAAGTAAAGCAATACAGACAGGGTGCATTTATATGAAGACTGGAGGATTTAATGTAATTTCATTAGACACATTTTACATTAGCATATTCCAGTGCTGTGAGTGAGGAGAAACTACAGCTTGAGGTTTCTAACTATACAGTGAGAGGTTCAAAACTAACAAAAACCCAAAGAAACAAACAACAAAACTCACAAAAAGCCCACAGACCCTTGTAAACTCTGCAGTGCCTTTGAGACAGTAATTTCCAGTCTGTTGATGGCTGGATGACAACAGCTAGGTTCATCTGAGGGGAAGCCAATAGCCACTATCACCTAATTCCCTCCCCAGACGTTGAAGAATGTAATCATTGCAAAGGGAGGGCACTCAGCTCATGTCCAAGTCTCGTGCCTCAATGTTTATGTACAAATCTGTGTAAATGTAGTTAATCCTATTGACCAACCGCATGGTCTTTTAGAACTGAGATAAAGGCCATCTGAAATTAACCCTGTATTTTGTCTATTGGGTTTCCATCAACTCAAAAATCTTCTACTACAAATAAATGTTATTTTTTCCATTTCATTCCCATGCCCTCTTCTGATCACACTCATTTGTCCTGCTGCAGTAAACGCTGCTTTCTCAAACTAAACCAATTCACATACAGACTTATTCTAAAAGCACCCTTATCTCCAAAGGGTGATCACAGAGGGTCTTTGCTGTTTTATCAATTCCCTGAATTTGAGTGTATGCCCAGTGTAATGGAGGGTGTACTTTTAGAAGATCATTTGATTTAAAAGAGAGAATATTTTAGTGAAGCTCATACAAAACTCGAGTCCAGAAATCACATACGCAGGCTTGCAAGAACAGAACTGCCCACAAGATTTCCAGCCTTCACCAGAGACAGAAATATTCTTTCTTTCAACCAAGAGTTGCGAGTAACCCCGAGCGCACAGATGCAAAACAATAACACCAACACAGACAACACAGACTGAGCATTGTTGAGCCAAAGCTGCCAGCCCATGGGCTGACAAAGCCCTCCCTGATGATGCGGGAGAGGGAAGCAGAGGTCCTCACTCTGGCACAGGCATGGTGCTGGTCTGTGCAGCCCAGCACAGCAGCCAGAGTAATGGAAGTGCATCCAGCTGAATTTCCAAGGTCTTCCATGCAATATGGCTAATTAACCCTGCCAGTTCCACTGGCCGGTCTTTACACAGGCTCCTGCCTCTACTTCAGTCAGGGCCAACTGAGTGGGTTGGCCATAGCAGCAGTACAAACATGTTTTGCATTGCAAAAGAATGGACAGAAGTCTCACTGAAGGAATAAAAAAACCCCAACATAATCCTTAACAACAAAAACCCCTCCAGGTAAGCAGGAAAAAGATTTTTAGAATAATAAGCTTACTTGGCAAAAAAACATGAGCAATGACTTAAATAACTGTATAGTTGTGACTGAATAACAAGACAGCAAAAATAAATCACTAATGGAGTGAAATGCAAGGCTGTGCATGGTATAAAAATTTAGCCAGCCAGGCAGATGAATAAATTGATGGAACTGAGTTACTGATGCTAGAAGTGATAGAAAAATATCCTTGTCTCTGAATTCTTGGCAGGTTTTGTATCTTTAACTTTTCTATCTGTCATTGCCACGTTCAAAGAGGGGAAATAAAAAGGGTTATAAAAATTAAAAAAACCCCTAAAATTCTCCTTTCACCAAAAGGCTCTGTTTGTATTGATCTGTCTTGATCTGCTCCTCATCATTTTGCATGCTGCTTTCCTACACCAGCTTTTTCTAACATCTGGATAGAAATGGTGGAGTAATATTGCAACCTCCCATAAGGACTGATGAAAATGTAAAATGAGAAAAACTGCATATATGGAAATATGCCTCACAAAGGGATATTCAGAAGGGTTGTCTTTGCAAGTGTGAAAGTATTCCAAGTGCCATTTGCTTTTCAGATCAAAATGCTCCATTTGATGCTAAGTCTAAGAGACAGATGACAGAAATTTCCCTGACTGAGCAATGCCCCAAAACTAAAATGTACAAAGAAAAGATAGTTTATAAACAATTGAATGTATATTTGCAATTTTAAACTGTTCATAAAATTTTCTACCAATAGATCACTCATTTAGTAGAGAATTATGCATTACCTGGAAGGGCTTTAAGTTAGCTCATTATGGGAATAGAAACCTAGATCACATATATTGGGTCCTTGAATTTGACATAATTTCCTGGAGAAGGAAACCTGTGTCCTCAAGCACTGGTTGAAGTTTTCCCTAAAATACCGTTTTCTTTGATAAGTGAAAACTGACAACACCACCAAGTCATCTAGTATTACTGTTCTTTTCTTTTACATGCCCCTGCCCTTGGACAAAAAATAATAATGGCTTATGCTATTCTTTAGCCTGAATAAAATGTTGCAGTTCCGGAGATAAAGACGTATTGAGCTGAGCAATTAAATAGCTAAATAAATGAATCAGCAGAGCAGAAGTGACAGATTTAATTACTGCTTAGAGCTAGGAAGGGGAACTAATTATGGGGTTCATGAACCGCATGCCATTCTTTTCCTTAAGCATGTGCTTCGATTCTTCTGGATCAAACTTTGCAAATGTGGTAGCACCATGCACTAGATTAAAAAAAAAAAAAAAAAGAGAGAGAGAGAGAGAGAGAAAGGCACAAAAAGCTATCCAAAATCTTTGAAGAAAGAATAGTCAATACTCTGTTCTAGAAGCCTGTGTTCAATTGACTCCATACTAAGCGTTACAAGAGCTTGTTTTCAAGTAGATAAACACTAAAAATTTAGTTGTCCAAAAAATGAAAGCACAATCAAGTTCACTGGATGTGAATAAGCCAAAAATTGCAACAGAAAGCTGTGGTAAGTGAGGCATAAAGCATATAGCTCTATTGAGTGATTAGGAGCCCTGTTCATCAGAAAGTATCTGTCACTGGGAAGCCTGAGAAAGCTTGGTTCTTCTACCTCTCTCCTGCTTTGGTCAGCTCACCACACCAAGCAAAATGTCTCAGAAAGATGCTTTTGTGGCCACCAACTACAAAAACACTTGTGGTGGAAAAAACCATTCAGTTTCTGTTTTCTGTCTCATTTCTCTACGTTGCATTTACTTCACCATTCTAATTTTATTCTTGTTTGATAGAACTGTAAATGCCAATTATTTGAGCTTCACATTAAACTCATGATCCTAATGGTATAATCCCTTAAACATAGAATTCTTTTCCTCATTAGTGGGAGGGAGAAAGGGGATAAAAGCCCACATATACAGCATTTGAATCACATCATTCAATTAATTGAATAATTTTGGGTTATAACTATCTTGTACAGATAAAGAGAGACAGGTATCATTTCAGGAAAAAAAAAGTACCAAGCTGGGTTTTTTAGAAATGAATGAGGGAAGGGAAGAGAGGAGAAGTCTCTCATTCATAGCCAGTTGTTTTCTAAAATTATAATCTCATTATGATGTCTGTTTTGGCACAATTTTAAAAATCTACACACTTGCCTCTTTTCCTACGAGTACCACAAAGAGAAAAATATCTGGACAGCTGAGGTCATACAGCATTCTGAAAAGAAAATCAGGTCTTTTACTACACTGACTTTCAAAATTTTAAGAATGCAGGACATGATGCAAACAATAAAACATCTTATGGCTAGGAAAGCTCTATATCTACCCCAGCTATAGTTGTGATCTCCTTCCACACTATGAGTGATTTTGTCACAATGAAAATAATTGTGTCCAAATCCAGAGAAGTGGGCTGATCCCTTGGAAGGCTCACTGAACAATCACAAATGCCATCATCATCCAAGATTACAACATCAGCTTTGCTTGACTGAAATTCTGTCCTCTGAAGGCAGCCAAAACCAAGGTCTATTACCTCAATAAAGTCCAAAATGAACTCTATCTTCAAAATCAGTGTCTGGGTTTCTGTATCAAGGGAGACTGTATCTCAGGGAACCAGGAGCACTGTACATCCAAGATAAGATAAAACTAGGATTTTTTTTTAAATGGAATTATGGTATAACTCTATACGAGTGATATTCTTTGTCTGGAATTCTAGTGCAGTTATATCAGAAGAAAATGCACTTTCTACCTAGACATACAGAAAAGTAGAGAGGTCTCCCAAAAAGAAACCTTCTGAAACACTGAGTACAAGTTGCATTAACACTCGTACCACATGAATTTTAAAGCATCAGATATCCATGTTATTAAAGTGTGATGTAGAATGTCACTAAGGTACCAGTGATTATGAAACTTGCAGAACACACACACACACAGAGCTGATATCTCATCATAGAGGTATGATGACTGTATAAAAAACCCCAGTGGAGCATGATGAGAATTAAAGGATCTCATGGCTAGGGGCAGCTTGTCAGCAGGCTGCTGAAGGACAAAAGGAGAATGTGCACTCTTGGTGCACACCACTTCTAATCTCAGGAGGCAAAATCAGCAGTATTTTGCTAATCGTTCCCTGCCAGGCTTACATGGAAATAACCTTTTAAGTGTCAGAGGTGTCCCTCTCAAGACAGGACATGACCAGTATTTGCCTATGCTTCCAGAAGCAGAGTCCCAAAGGAGTGCAGGGCATATAGGAATGGAAGCCACACAGAAGACAGTTCACCACCTGGGAAGAAATCTGACTATGAATCCACCATCTTCTGCTCTCACTGCAGAGCAGTGCAAAAGAAATCTCTTATGGGATACTTGCAAGTGGAGTCATGGTTAAGTATACTCTGGAAGTGAACTTGTCATTGCTTTATTTATACTCTTTTGCTCTCAATCTTGTGCTTGGATGTCTGCCCTTAGGTCTTGCTTAACATAATTTTGCAGTGTCTCACCACCCAGCCAGCCTGGCCAGTAGAGAGACAGCACGAAACGGAGTGAAACCAGTAGCTTATCAGTAGAAAACAAAGAAGGGTGCACAGGGTGTCTTTGTCTCTTCCAGTAGGGTCATAGAAGACCAGAGTTGGCAAATATTCCTTCCTATTTTTAAAGGGTCACTGGCTTAGGATGACTTTACTAGCAGGGAAAGGATTATCTCTAACAGCCATGAACTAATTCTTCTCCTGCCTGCTGGCAAAGCAACACTCCACAGTTCTGGGTGAGCTCTGGGTTTTCAAACAGCCTCTGACTCTGTGTTTGGTTATTACAGGGAAGATAGCAGGTCATTTTTCACTGGCATGGGGAGTGTGGCACTTCATCAAAACTGCCCTTGGGAAGTTTGCTTGTGCTGATTTGCAAAAAAGTGACTAAGTATACCAACAGGTGTAAGAGGAGTTGCTAGTTGTCTTTTACAAAGAAGAAATTACTGTGCTTTTTGTATAAAGTCTAAATGGCATTTATACACTACTAATCTCAGACCTAAAAATAATTTAAAATTGCCTACCATTTTCTTCTTTAAATCTCAAAGAAGTACTTTTTTTGGAGTGGCTTCCTAATAGTTCATCAAAAACTGGAAGCAAGTATCCAGTCTGGGGACTAACATAAAAATCAATCAAGCTCCTTGACAGTAATGACAACTGAAATAACTAGAGCCACTGTCTAACTAAAAAGCTGAAGTAAGCCTCCAGCCACAGTGCTAAAGGGTTTTCACAAAGAAGGGAGGGATATGTGCATACAAACATCAGAGCTTGCCTACTCTTGGAATAAGTGGCATCTGGAGGAAAAAAAAAACAAAAAACCAACAAACAACCAGAATTATGTCAGAAACAGGAAGAGCAAGGAAGCCTGTGAACTGGCTAGAGTGCAGCCCTATACTGAGCCTGAGCAAAACTCAGAGAAAGTTCCTCCTCTCTCCTACAGCAGTAGCATACCAAAGACAAAGCAGCCGTAAGTAGTATGAAATAAGGAGTGAGAAATTTGATCTTCACGAACCTCATAATATAATGCTTTACTTAATACAGATGACAAAAAGGGGGTTTACAATATGTGATAATATGTTCACTGTTACACTTATGAACAATTGCAAAAAGCAATTAATTACAGTAATTTCACGACTACAAGGCTCACCCTTTTGACTAAAATTTTCCCCAAACCTGGAAGTGTGCCTTATAGTCTGGTGTGCCTTATATAATGGACTAAGTTGCAAAATTTGCCAAGCCGGAAGTGCGCCTTATAATCCGGTGCGCCTTATGGTTGTGAAATTACTTTAATTAAAAATGGAATCTTGATTTGTGAAACTAGAGAAGCAGTTACATTCAAAAATTCTGCCACTATGAAAAACACTGGCTGCAACATGAGGGAATAGCACAAGCCCAGAATGGACCAAGAGAACAATTCAGAAATCTAAAGGAATGGTTCACTTCTACCTCTTGAGGTCTGAGGGTCAGTTTGAAGGAACAAAGCTCCAGGGCACAAAAATCAATTAGACAGTTTTGGAAGATACTTGGGAAGTTCCATGTACAATTTCTGACTTGGCTACTGAATTGGTAATGTCTTGAAATTCCATTGATAGAAGGTATGAAAATCACTAAAATCTTCCAAAGACAAGGAAATTTGAAAAATCAAAACTGAACCTTTGTGATTCAAATTTCAAAAGCAGACAGTGATGGCAGACCATCCATCTATCCATCCATCCATCATGAAAATTGGTTATAATATTACACTGTTGAATTCACAAAGAACTTTGGGTAGACAAAGAAGAAACTGAGAAAGCCAGAGGTGGAGAATCCAACACTGATAAGGTCATCTGCATTTGGAATGAGTAGCATGCTACATACTGCATTGAGACCAAGGACACTCCCTGAATTTCTAAATATAAGTAATGCAATGATTATTCCTCATTTAAAAATTCCTCACTACAAGCATTTTGCATGCCTTTTATTCCAAAGCCAGCACAAGACTTTTCAACGGCTCAGACAAAACTGACAGTCAGTTCTCCTAAAATAACAGATGGGACAAGGCCAGCTCTGCCTGCCACAGAAAAGTGGGGAATTGCAATGGAGAGATCTAGAGGATCCATGCTGTTAATCTGGCTGCCTCCAGGGACTGATAGAGTCAGCTATCACAGCTGCTGGCACTGGGCATTTTACCAGTAGTTTCCACTCCTACTTTAGGGGCAGCAGCACTTGCAGACAACCTGTTTTTCCCTGTCCTAATATGGACAAAATTAGGGTGGACAGATGTTAAGGGATGTGCGCTTTATCTTTCCAGGAACCTTAGACAATTTCTGCTTTGCTTGTGCTCATAGACAGTCCAGTTTGCTGCTGAAAGCTGAAGACTCAATTTATCTTGGCTTCTTCTGCATTCTCAGAAGATTCAGCAAAACTTATGTTCACTGGTATCATAATGCTTCTGAGACTCAGGGGCCTTGACCTTAAATGTATGAAATCCACCTCGTGTCAGTCTTAATTCCATCTCCAGAGTCATCAGGATAAGATCATGCTCAAAAAAGCGAATAGTTCATCAGGATAGTTCATAATGATCAAGAATATTTTTAACATGCTGTCTGTATTGTGCTCTTTAAGTTCTTTATAAAAGTGAAATTGCAGTGGAATTCTTGATGTAAAAAGATACTGTGAGATATTTCAATATGTTGGTGCAACATAAGAGTTATCAGTGTGTCAGGGCAGAGCATGAACTAGTTCGATCAGAAAACTACTATGGAGAGCTGTAGAGTAAATGATAGAAGTAAAATCAGAAAGAGCTTTGAAATATATATTGGCAGTTTTTCCTTTTACAGGACCATTGGAACATTTGTTGCATCAATATTGGTGATAACACTCAAATTTCAGTAAATATTAGTGTTTCAAGCTGAAGTTATTAAAGCCTTATGGAGGTATATTTGCTGCAGCTTTTCTGACAGATTGTACTATTGTTACCCAATGAAGTAGCAAAAACGGGAAAAAAGGGTAGAACAATAATTTTGTTCAACATAAAGTCATACTTTGCTATACCATAATGATTTTTTATATCAAACCCCATATTTTAATTCCATTACATTTTTTTAAATATATGAAACTTTTCTAAGGGAAAAATAATTCAATGATTCCCAGCAAATTCAGACCCCTTCTCCACCTGCAGATTTCCAATGTGTCCTCTTGGGATTCACTTTGTCTTTCAGTGCTTAGCTCCAAGAACATAAAATAATAACCTTGTCCTACCTCACAGAGCTACTATTAGCACAATCCATTTATATTCCGTAGCATTACAGCATTATGGGAGAAAAATGGTTTATATATGCACCAGTACCATTCTATGTGTACATTTCCCACTGAACTTTTAAAGAAAACCAAAACAAGACCTAATTTTTCTTTTGAACATTTGTTTTTTCATTTTCTTTTCTCACTTCCATTACCTTGTTTTGGTGTGTACTCCGTTGTCTCCAGGTATAGTCTTCTTGTTTCAGTCACTTTTCTGTGTCATCTAACTGTGATGAGTTTTCTTTCAATATTTCTTTTCTCTACTTTCGCAGTCTCCTTATTTCTTGTATATTCCCAGTCTCTCTAGATTGAGAATAGGCAACTATTCTCAAACTTACTTGGATCTTTGTATCTCTCTTCTTTTTACTCTGAGCTTTTCCTTTCCTGTCTGTGAGCCACCTTGCTTTGCCTCCTGAAGCAATTGTCTCCCTTTACAGGGGTAAAGGAGAGCACTGCACCCGCAAGCGTTCATTGATGAGGAGACAGGGAAATCAGCAAGAGTGAATGATCAGAGAGCTTTTATTCAGGATACATGAAGTCCTTCAGCAATGTGTAAAACACCTCAGAGATAATGAGTGCTCCAGGGTAGGGATGTATCTGCCTGAAATAAGGGTTTCTCCAGTGCTCAGTGCAAAAAAGTTGCTAACCTTGCAGAGGCCTTCAAGTTGCTACAGCTCAAATCCCTGGAGGCTTTGCAGGTTAAATTTTACATCTTGAACCCAACTGGGAAACAAACTCAAAGCTGTTGCATGCGACAAAACACGTGGTTTATGGGGTGATGGCAGCCCAGATGCTGATGGCTCCCAGCTGCTTATTCATTTTTCCTGTGCTGGGGGTTCTCAAGAACTGCAAGATCGAACCTACCAGTGCTGTCATTTACCTTGATTTTAATAATTTGGAGGACCTCAGAGATTTAAATTTAAAGTCTCATTCTTAAGTCTAGTTAAAAAAATAGTGCTTACAACTGCAACTTGGCCTTTCAAATGAGAACTCAGAATCCAGCAGAACTCCTAGAGTAAGAATGTATATGTTATTTATATGTAGAATGATGCTTGATTTTGTATTACTTCCCTTTAAGGGGTGGTGGGTGCATTTCTAAAGTTTAATAATTGCTCAGTTCCAAAAGGTAAGATATCCTCTCCCATAAAATTTGGAGAAATGTTGAAGTTGTCAATACACTGCTGTAAGGCCTTACTTTAGAGTCACAGCTCTAAACAGTCCCACCATTTTTCTGCAGAGCAGCTGCCTCAGAGAGAAATCACCAACTCTCCTGGAGTGGCTCATGAGAAAAAGCTCGCAGAACCAGTCCTATAAAGGCAGTGACATAATCTGCTACCATCCTTGGCTTCTTCTGCAAGAGTGCAGTGCTAGGCCATTGCCAGAATATACCCAGGAATCACATCTGTACACACCTGTTTGCAGGAGACAGAGTCTGCTGTTTGGAATCTGCTGATGAAATCTGGTAGGTGCCCAAGGATGAAATTTGCCTCTAGTTTGGGGGTTCTGCTCACTATTCAAATCCCATCAAAGCATGTGGAAACCGTGCTGTCTCAGTCTTCCCCATTTCTGAGGCAGAACAGGCATACACACATGGATATGTCCATATATACCCTTCTATCTATATGTGAGTATAATTTTCAGAAAACACAAACACACAATTTCATAATTTCAGAATATTTCTAGGACTCATCTCACTGAACTGTAGAGCAGACTGCACTGAAATTGTTAGTATTTCAGAAGGGATTATTTTGATATGATCACTTTTTAAATTTATCTGTGTAAGTATTCCTAACTTTTTCTTTCTTCATTCTGTTCCTTTTTCTATTAATTTTTGTAAATGTTTATCTTTTTTTCCTATGGTTTGAATTTTATGACCATTCCCTGCATGTTTTAGGGCCTTTTCTGAGGAGGTAGTAGGAGAAAGAAAGCAATTCAGAAAAAGAAAAGTAATAATTTAATAACTTTAACTACATAAAATCATACAATCATAGAATGGGTTGGAAGGGCCTAAAAGATCATCTGGTTCTAAACCTCCTGCTGTGGGCTGGGCCACCTTTCACTAAACCAGGTTGCTTAGAGCTTGATCCAAGCTGTCATTAAACATGTCCATGGATGGGGCATCCACAACTTCTCTGGGCAACCTGTTCCAGTGCCTCATTACACTGACAGTAGAGAATTTTTTCCTTATCATCTAATCTAAATCTACCCTCTTTCAGTCAATGTCAGCTTATTTTGGAGGGAAAGGCATGAAATGTGGAAAGAGAAACTCCCCAGAGTTCTCATTTTTTTTCTATGTCATTTCAATACACAGCACAGAAATGATGATTATTAGAATTTCTTCTGAAAGTGGAAGTTTTCCAACCAGAAAAATATAAAAGACTATCAACTCTGGAAAGTTAAATTTAGTTAATTCCAACCAAAAAATTAGTTTGAAGAGCAAGCTTCCAAAGGCATAAAACCAATAATAAAAAACAGGAAATCTGCCAGAATGTCTGTAGGGCTGATAAGTAATTTGGATATGAAAGGGGAACCCAAATAAGATCAGACTCTACCTCAGCAAAGTGAAAAGAATTCTTTACCTAGGTTAAAGAATACACCTTGGAATACACCTTGGAGGTTCCCAGGCTGAAACTTTCTTTACAGGGCACGAATCCCTTACTGATTAGACAGTAGGAAACACAGAGCAGAAAGCTATGTGGTCACTCTTCTCAATTCAGAGAGATTTCTAGTAGGGCAGTGTAGGGAAATGCTGTTCAGCATAGCCCTCAGTAATTTGGTTAAGGCTGAATAGTGAGGTTAGATTAATTCATACTAGATCATTTAATGTGAAAGTCAAAGATATCTGAAAAAATGCAGAATAATCTCAGTTCTTTGTGAATGGTGATAAAAGTGTGGACCAAGAATAAAGCTGATAAATGTTCAATCTGGAACAAAAACATCAGAGTCCTAACTGCATACCCAGTGATGAGCTGCTACTGCAACTTGTGAAACCATATACCATTCTATAAAAACACCAGCCTAATATAAAAGGAATATTATGAATTATTAGTAAAATGAAATGGAAATTATAAGAAAAGAAAAAGAAAACACACCTTATCTTCTGAGCCCCAAGGGACTCACCTGAAGCAGAAAACATATAAACAAGGATCTACAGATAAGAAAGGTAATTAATTGCAAGGGATGGTATCTGTGTAAGGAACAATAAGTAGGTTGGGATAACTGTCATTTTTTTTTGTTTTGTTTGATAAAAACCCACAATCTATTCTGGCATACCGGTGTACATGATCACTCCCACAATATTTCCTAGCAGCAATGACATACATTTTGGTAATAATAATGATCTGCATTTTCACTGTTCTTTTTTCTTCAAAATACAGAGTACCCCAGGAATATTGTTTAAATCATTAAAGCAGCCATTTAAGTAAGCAAAACCAAATTCTGTTGGAAATAGCAGGTTGGAATATGTCTTTGGGGCTCATCTGGGCCTACCCAAACAAGATTAGCTTTGAAGTTATATATCCAAGTTCAAAGGTTG
>PYHW01010717.1:3919677-3998406 GCA_013186435.1 Turdus rufiventris
CCCAGCACAATGGGAAGGAAAGGGGCAGAGATAGGTGGAAGGCTGTGGAGAGGGGTGGGAGAGGCTTAAGTTGAATTTTACTGCCAAAAAATACACACATAGAAGTCTAAAACAGCATCAAGCATGAGTTCTGTGCCCCACACAGAACAATCAATTAGCAGATAATAATTTATATTAATACTAATATACACATAAATTAAATAAAGTTAAAAATGAAACATACTAAATACATAGTACTAGAAACTTTGATTTAATAGTGCTTTAAAACTGTAATCAAGCAAAACTTAAATGAAGGCATTTATCATATATTTGTATTTTAACACTTTTAAAGAACTTCACCTAAAAATATAATAAGCATTCTTATGCAGGAAAATTGTCACTTATGATTCCCTGTAATTTGTCTGCTGCACTTGGAAGAAACTGTGGGGTGGCATCATGGAAATATGTTTTCTTCTCATTCTATTAGATACACAATGAGGCTTTCAGAATATTTTTATTTCTGACACAATCATTAGCATAGAAACTTCAGTTTTCTGCACAAATATGGAATATGGACTTCAAACAATGGCTGCCAAAGCACACATTTAAAGAAGCTAAAGTAATAGAGCACTGAAGAATATCAGCTAGTAAATTGCTCAGGGTTACTCATGCAAGACATGATCATTTTCTGCAAACACACAAACATACAGTGCCAGTCAAAAGCCATGTTAATGTAACAACGAATTAAAAGCAGTTTAACCTTCTGGACTTCACATCATGGGGCAGACCCCAGAGCAGAGGGCCAGATTCTGAATGCCTGCAGTTTGGCTAGGCTGCACCACATCTTGCGTTTCTACATTAAAAGCATCTGGCAGCACTTCTGAGGATGCCTGTGGCATATTAGGGCATAAAGGTCAGGAGAGAACTGAAAATGATTGTCCCAAGGGCCATCCACCCCCAAAAGTGCCTGTGTGCCATGAGAAATGACGCTCTAAAGGCCAATCAGTCTCATCATCAGCCTGCCATAGGGGCAGAAATCACTACAACTCTTTAAATATGATTGTTAGGAGGTGCACAAGTCTGACCTAAAGAAGAATTTGCATTCTTGAAACTTGCCTGTGTCTCTGGTCCACACCAGAAAGAACAGTGCCCCTCCCCTACAGCCGAGCTCTGTCATCTCACTGGCATTTAAAATCAAAAACAGTATTTGAAGTAATAAAAACAACTCACCTGGTTCTAGATAAAAAAATTACACAAAAACATTTTCAAACATTGAATTGAATGAGTATGAGAAAAGTATGAATTGCAATTAAAGTTCTACCTCTTATTATTTTCCAGAGTGAAACATAAACTAACTGAGTGGCTGTATTTAATTCTGCAAGCAAAACTGTAAAACTGGGTCTTTGGGTCTCAGCCTTAATCAAGGAAAATTAAATTCTTTGAGGGTTAAAAGCTATAGAAAGTTGCTGTTACATCGCAGAGCTACATCTCTGTCTTGACTTTTAAAAGAAGTGATTGAAAGTACAGGTGCAACAGACTGAGATGCTGTCTTTTATCATTCAGTGGGCAGTGTTGAAGAAAATTGCAGAAAAGGGTGTTTGTTCCAGTCAGCTGCAAAAGAGCAGTTGTACTCATTTTATATACCAATAAGACATTAGGACAAAGATTTTAACAACACAAACAGCAACTGAAATAGTACCAGGCACAATTGTACATGAGTATACATAGTGGAAGCCTTTGCAGCTTCTGTTTTATTAAAAAAACCTGTTAAACAAAGAAGTTTTGCAATTTTTCTTTTTTTTCCCCAAGTATTTAATGAAAAGCACAGCTCCAGAAAATATCTCCTCTCCTTTCAGACTCTGATTTCTCACACAGAATGAGTGTACCGAGGTTTTAATATTAAATAGTTTACTCACAGCACTTTCATTCAGACTCACATGCTAGTTTTCCTCCTTCATAAAAAGGCATTTTTGGATACATGGCTGAAGAGCCAGTCCAGAAAGTTGCCTTCCAAATGCAGTAGCTGAGCACAACAACAGTCCCAGAGTTATCCCTCTCAGTTCGCTCAGAGGAATGCATGGGTAGCACTCGGCACCTCGTTTGGAGCATAGGGGGAAATGCCAGCCACACCAGCGAGGCTGGAAAAACCTTTTTCCTGATTGGCTGCTCATCCCAAACTGCCTGGCAGAGCTTTGAAATATGCAATGCAGGGAAGTGATATTCTGTGGCATTCATTCAATTTACCTGCACTACACTCCAAGGAGCCGTGCTATTAAACAACAGCTCCGGTGTGTCAATAAAGTTAACTTAATTAAATTGCTTCCCCTCCCACTCTTCCAATTAGCAAGATTTAGGGCACAGGGACACAGTGCTGCTTGTAAATAAAAGGATGATTTACCTAATCATTTGCTGAGGAAAGACATATTTTCATCAATATTTCTATGCACAAAGCAGGGAGTTAGTTTAAATTAAAACAATCATGTAGGGTAAGGGGAGATACAATACCAACTATTGAAGGGCTATGAATATTCTTTAAGCAGTGTCAATTAAATCCACTATTTAAAAGTTAAATCTCAATAATTGCAGTCTTTGCTCCATAAGACTGAAACAACAATTGCGTAAATGTAATGTTATAAAACATACTATCATTATTGCAAACATAGTGAATACACATTCTTAATTTGCTGGGGACTGATCTAGTCCCTTTCTGGTCATTTTGATATGTACACTCTCACTGCCTTATAATAGTCACGTTTTAGGAGTCTCTAGTCTGTCCTTTTCTGTGGCAGTACATGGAAAATATTACCAATAATTAAGGATAAAAAGACTACAGTTAAGCCAAAATGAACAGATTGTTTGCAACCTTATCATACTTTCAAATAGTCAGTCCAAAACCTCTGAGGCTCCTTGTCTATTTGAGGTTAGATGTTTTGAAAGGTTACAATTAAACTGATGTAGCTGTTTTACAAAACAGTATTTATCTATTCTTATTCCTTCTTTCCTCAGAAACTCTCCTAACTTTGACAGGAGCTCCCTGATGTACATGTGCACCCTCTGCTCTGTCTCTTGAGTATTTTCAGCTTTGCCCCAAACCTCCTTTAGCAGACACTGAGTAAAAGCATGCCAAGCACTAGCAGGTAGACTCTAAAGATTTCCTCTGTGCTGTTTATATCCTATTCCCTCTGAGCTTTTACCTGAGGGTAATAAGCCTTTCTTGTTTCTTTTCTTCAAGCGTCGTTACTATTTCCTACTAATAGCAAAACTTGGAGCTGGTCTGAGTTTTTATGAGCAAGCAAAGAGAGAGGGAGATGCTTGTAAAGGCACATAGGCACAATTTAATTTAGGAAGTATGAAAATACAAGCAGAAAAAAGTTCCTTTATGTCCTCACAGCCATTTCTTGCAGTACAGGCCTTCTCTCCATAAATGTGTCTGCCAGGTGTTCTGAGACTGTGCTTTCCTCCTAGAGCTCAAATCCTCCTCTAGTGTTGGGCTTGCTGCTCTTTATTCTACTCTGACTGAAACCATCTAGTGCAGCCAAAAGTTTTTGATCACAAACCAAGGAAATCACCAAGTAGAGTCCAGTCTCCATTTCACACTGGTTAATTAGTGTCTTATTTCTTCACAGCAAAAGCTGGAATTGCACCAGCCTTCCTGCATGTCCTCTCCCAATATCACAGAAAAAAGCCCAGAGCAGTATTCACATAGACTTGAGCTTCACTCCATAAGAACTCCTACTGAATACCATAAGATAAAACTAAAACGAAATGCAATTACTGTGATTAGAAATGTCAGAATTCGGTGGGAATGAGCAGGCAGACCTTTGACTGCTTCATGTTGTAAGATGTGTTACTTCATCAATGCCTTGTCAAAGTCAGGATTACACAAAGAAAAATGCATATACAAATACAAATGTTAAATGCCTAGACTAAGAAATTTAATATAAAGCTAAAGATTACCTATCTAGGGAACAATTAATCAAAGAAACTGAATTAATTTAAATTAATGGCACAGTGGAAGGGTGGTCAGGATGCTGAGTGCTGTCAGGTGGGGTTGCCCATCCCTCTCCTCCCACAATTTCTGCAGCACCCAGGGGTGACACACTTGACCTTCAGGACTGGAGGGCAATACTCAGCTGCTCCCAGTGTACCTTCCCACTCATGGATCTCAGCCTCAGAGAAACAGGACCCTATTCACAGCATCCAGGAGTGACAGGAAAGGGAGGAAAGTCTCTTGTAGGACAACAGGGACTTTTCAGCTAGGATTGAATACACTGAATAAGACCCTTCTGGAAGTAGAAGGACGAAGAAAAGGAAACTTTCTATTATAAAACAAATAACATTGAAATGGAGATCTTCTCTTTTTTTTAAAAAAACAATTGAACTCCATATGGCAGCAAAAATAATTTATACTATCACAGTCACATATTTTCTTTTCCTTTTTCCCCCCTCTACTCATCAAGCCTGATTAAGTTGATAGGCCAGAAGACCGATGCTCTGGTCTTCCATTCAATACATAAATCTCAGTGAAAAGTAAGAACATTAGGGGAAAAAGAAGTGAAAGAAAAAAAACCCAAAAAACCAAAGACAATATTCTTGGGATAATTATATGGCTTAGTTCCTTTCTAATGAGCTGTATTTCTGGCCTTTTGCTCATTTCTACCATGACAAGACAGGCAAATAATGTGTCTGTATCTGCCTAATAAGTGTTATCTTTTAACTGGTTATTGCTACTACAATACAAAAATACTCTGTGTGTTGAGCTACACACTGCATTTAGCCAAACTGTTCTTAAGCTGGACTGAACCTGCCCTGTCCTATAAGAATGGGGGAATCATACTTCTAAAGTGGCAGTCCTGCTTAAAAAGACACTAAACACTCGCTCTCTGCCGCAAATTCTTTGGTCAGGAATTTGCAGCCCTTTGCCAGAGCCCCAGGAGGAGCTGCTGTGGGCAGGGTGTCACAGACATACTCCATGGCCCCAGGGATCCCAGCTGCAGCAACATCTATTTCTTCTATTTTTGATGTTGAGTGCTGTAGCATTGCTCTTTAGCCAAAGGTCTGGGACAGGCACGCTGCCCCTGCAGACCCTTTCAGCCCAGAATCCTGTGCTCACTGGAAGGGCTGCTGCTGGGGCACCCGTGGTTTGTGCCCATGGGAGCCAACCTGGAAGGCTCAGCTGCCTCTGCCCGCTGGAGAGCAGGAGCAGAGCAGCAGCCTGCCTGTGCACTGTAAGGAGCTGGGGCTACTCTTCACTTACAGCAATGAGGGTGAAGTTCACAGTGATCCTGCCTGTGTTCAGGACTTAGCCAAAGCTCCCAGTTCTGGAGAACAGTTGATTTTGGTCAGGAGCATAAAGAAACTAGACATGTTGGAAGGCTCACTCACCCCTGAAAAGGACCGGAATCACTCAAGGTCTTACTTTCCAAGTACAGTAATTTCATGATTATAAGCCGCACCTGATTATAAGCCGCACTTTCAACTGCAGCGAGGATGCTTGCACAACTTTCACAAAGTTGCCATTTAGTAACAAAATTGTGGCATCGTGGAGTTTACTGGCTTGGCTCGGGGCCATGCGGGCTTGAAAGAGTTTGAGATGATGGCACGACTAAACTTAGGATCCTCCATCAGATGCCAGAAGTTAGACAGACCCGTGTCCATGGGATTTTTGAGGAATGAGAATCCGTGAGGATGAGAGCAGTGACTCTGGCACCCAATACCCCAGCAGGACCTGCCCATTTAATTCCTCCTGTTGCCACCAGCACCCCTGCAGAATGTCCACTCAAAGAGGACAAGTGTCCACTCAAAGTCCACAAGTGTCTCCTCAAAGGGTCCCCTTGAGGAATCAGGATCAGGCTCAGGCCACAGACACATTTCTGGGGAGGAAGGGAGAGCTGCAAAGAGCTTCCATTGCTGCAGGGAGTGAAGGTGCTGCCTGAGGGTTCAGCATCAGACAGTGGCAAAGACAGGCAATGCCTGCTCCAGCACAAAGTCTTGAGGAACAGGTAATCCCTGGATACAATTTGAAATCTGAATTGTTGCCTTTTTTCTGTGTCTGGTGTCACTGGCATTTCTTGACTGATAAGAGGCTCCCTAAAACTGATTTCCTCATTCAAACATCCCCTCTGCTGCCCACCCACCCCCTCCAACCAGGTGACCGTGATCCTTCATATTCACTCTTGCATTCAACTGCAAAAATCTGAATTACCAAAGACAAGTGTCACAGGTGCTCAACATCTTCCATTGAGCCAAAATCTTTATAGCTGTCAGCCCAGTCAATGACTGCTCTATCTCACTGTGGGCAGGCATATTCCATCCTGCTGATGTCAAAGGCACATCTATCTATTCAGCATGGCTCTATGCTGAGCAATTGCCACACTGTGGGGAAAGAAGATTGTGATCAGCACCATTTGTCTACATAATTGCACTTGTTTCTGGACAATTGTTGGGTCAGAGGCTAATGTTTTTTATTTACAGTCTTTCTACACTCATCTGAATTTTCCTGTGCCTTTTTCTACAACAAAGAATTAGGTACCATTTGACTTCTACTGCAGAAATTCTGCTAGAAATCTGAGAAAAAATATCTGAAAGCAAATCCATTACATCATTTGAACAGAATTTTACATTAGGGAGATGGAGTAGTGCCTAAGACTCAAGGTGCATTTCTAGGAAAAAAGAAAGATGAAATACACATTTAGTTTATTTTTTCTTCATATTTTATAACTACCAAACAGAACTCAAATATATTTGTGTGGATGCTATCTTGTCTGAAACAAAAAATGTTATCTCAGTGTCCATTTAATCTCATTCTGACATTCCCCAAATGAAAAATAGCATTAGTTTTCTTTATGGTAATAATTCTGTTTATTTTCACTAAGATAATTAATTTAGTATTTTGCCTTTTTGTTATGCTTATTATATAAACAAATCAACATCTAAGTTTAACATAGTTGTTGCCTTAGGCAAGCCACTATTTCAGTTCTTTAACACCTCAAGGGTTTCCAAATAGCCATGCAAAGTAGAGTTGCTTGCTTCATTTTCCATTGTCCTGCAGGCAGCCTGCATAGGAAGTCATGCATAATTTTTAATACAAGAATGGATTTTGCTAAAAATGTTGGTTTTACCTTTTTTAATAGGTGCATTTTTTTCAATTTAAATATATATTTTTATTTTAAATTTTGCTTTCATTTTAAACAAGATAATTTAAAGTTAAAAATGAATTTTTAACAATGTACTGCCAAACTTCTTAAATTCAGTATATGGATTTACGTTAAACAACATGCAGAATTCAAGTATTATGTCAAGTATGTTGGTTGGCAAATATTTGCTGACCATCAAACCACTGAGCTGGGAGAGTTTAAGTGACTGGAGAAAACAGCCTCTGACAGAAATGTTTAGTCCAAGTTTGAAATCTGTCGCTTTTGTCTGCATGTTCAGAGAAGGTATTTTCTTCACTTTATTCAGGTTAGCTTTATGCAATATCTAGTTCATGCAGCGCTATCTCTTGAGGGCTGATAAAAGGCAGAAAACCTTACTTTCTACTGTAGGAAAAGCTCCATGGCAGAGACTGAAATCTGCTAATTTTAAAATCTTGCAGGGCACAGAATAAACCACACTGATCTGTTTACTCAGCACAAAGAATGGCTAATTTGACTAACAAATCACCTTAATATATGTAATAAAAAAGTAAACATAAACATGTGAAATGTCATTCATAGGTTTCTAAGAAAACAAAAAGCAAATATCAGGAATCTGAATAAATAAATTAGGAACTTATATGTAATGCTCTATGCTACTTAATATAGGTCCACTTTTACTAATATATGTACCTAATGTAAACAAAGTAGCCTTCAAAATAATCTGTCACATGATATTCTCTCAGCAGTGGAACAGGACTGATTATAGTGATCAAAGACTTTTCTCCCATCATTATTTTGACTACAGGAATTATGCTGCCAGTCAACAGTACAGTAAGCAGGGAGAAGATGATGTAAAAGGAGGTTACCCAGTTTTGGTTTTGGGTAAAACTGTACTTCTCAGTCTAGATTATCAAACTAGTGAGGTCAACCACCATATTATTTACTTCTACGCTTTGGCAGAAAGCCAGAATGCTTTTATAATACCAAAGGAGGGGAACAAACCCCTTTCTGGAAAACTAATTACAAAGTAAATGCACAGAAGAAAGACAGAGTGATAATTTCTGCTGACCCTCTATGTTTTTTACAGTGCACTTTCTTAAAGCAGAGGCACCTTCTGGTACACAGACTTCTGGCATCAGTCTCACCAAAGTCAGACTCACAATCAAAGCAACATCCCCTGTTCTATGTTATCTGTTTTTTTCAGTGAAGTTGCTTATCTGCTGTGATTCCTGAAATATTTCCCTCAAAGATTAGGACCCCTTAGAACACAGTTCCTCTTTTTCTCGATGAAGCTAGTGCTCTTCATCCCTAAATTCAATATGTTGCTATACACAGATGGGCTGAGGTTTCCAAGCAGCTCAGGTTGCTTGACAGAGCAAGAGTTCGAAACTGTTGATACCATTTGCAAATTTCACTGGCAAGGATATTCTGTTGTCTGCAAAACACTGGAAAGATCTCGTTGTGGACCTTGCTGGAATCTTTAGAAAAAACTCGCCCTCAATTATGACTCCTCTTGCCAAGTATTTTCTATATTTTCGTTTAGCATGTGCTCCACTGAGATTGTGTAGGGATAATGTTTTATGAGAACACTGAGTAGTTTGAATAAATAAATAATAAATGCTAATAAATACTTTGCTGGGGATACCGTAGAACTAAGGAAGCTGATAGGAACTGTGATCAGAGGTGAGGGATTTGTGTTCCAATATTATTTAGTAGAAGAAAGGATTTACCTCGTGACTATCACAATGCTGTACTACAAAATAAAAGGAGATACGACCCCCACTACTTCACCTGTAGGTATATTGCCTATCCTTCTCGTTTGCTTTTGTAGTATTTGCCTCAAAACACAATGTTGTTAATGAAAATAAATTAATTTGTCTAAGCAGAAATGAAGCCTCTTCCTTGGCTTCCCCCTACTTCATCTCAAAATTAAACCCTCTGTTTTCTCAATTCAGATTGATTCGCAATTTATTATTTATTTCCTGGGTCGATGAACCAATAAATCAGTTTCATGCACAGTCCTGACATGCTTAATGCCACAGAGATTCAGTAATTCAATTATTAAGCTCAGATTCATTGTGTCAAACAGCCTCATCTTCCTTAGGGTCTGCTTTCCATGGTAAACAGGACAGAACTTCAAAACTGCATCTCACAGACAAATCCAAGAAGAATGGAAGCTGCTGGCTCTAGCCTGTCTGTCCCCTTAGCAAAATACAACGGAATGTCACTTAAGTAGATAAGGAAGCTTGTATTGTTATCCACATCTCTGACGTGTTCTGGCCCAAAAAGCAAAGTCAGTCATGCAGAAATATAGGTGGATCACTTAGTAACACATGATATATTTGGTACTTCTGCTTCCCGGGAAGAGAGGAATAGAAGCCATGACCTGACATCCTTTAAGACCCCAAATAAGACTCAAAAGTTTGGCTGTGTACTTGTAGCTAAAATGCCCGAAAAGCAATCAAACAAGCAACAAGAAAGAAGGGAGCTGTTTCTATAAATATAAATCCAAAGATTTTTATTCCCATGGGCAGTTGTTAGATAAAGAATATTTTTTAACCACTTTTTCTTCATTTATAAGAAGTAATACATCAGAAGACTTTTGCTTTGGACACTGCTGGTAGCTAAACATGCTTAATTATGATACACAAGGTCGTAAAATAATTGATACTGTATGAATTAAATTCAATATATTCTCTATCTCAGAAATATGCAGTGGCCAAAAAAAAAAAAGAAGAAAGTCCTAAAATTTCAATACCAATCATCCACAGAGTAACAAAACATGATTGTCAAAATTGAACCAACCTGTAACTAGTCACTGCATTTCATAAAATCTACTGGATAGAATGAAGTAAAATATATGAAATATATTCCAAGAAGTAGCAAATAACATAGTATTTACAGTAATTTTAAGGAAATATAAAGATGAAATTTAGTAGTGCTATGAGAATCTCCATTGATATTTTTGAAGCAGCAGTCTCTGGATACATGTCTCACTTAAGAAGTTAGGATAAATGAACTTCATTGTTTAGAATAACTCTGTGTTTTAAAATGCAGTGTCTTATGAAAGTTAAACTTTATGCACAGGAAAACTAAAAATTTAATAAGTTCTGAAGCTCTCCCTCAAGAAGTCCTGAAGAGAAAGGAACTTTCCTTTCTATTCCTCTTAATAAGGATTCTCCTCCTCCTCATTCCAGTGTAAATTTTTCTTCCTCTCCATTTTTCTCAGTCCTTACCAGCTCTCTAACTGTGGAGGCTATCCTCAGACAATATTACTTCAGCAGTTTCCAAATTCTTCTAGCTTCCTTTCCCTAAGTCCAGCAAGAACATACAAATATTTAAATAATTTTTCCATCCAAAAAATATTTTACCAGGAAAAAGGTTTCCCGAAACATCCAGAGATATAACCACAGTTCCATTGGCTCTACAAGCTGGGATAATTGGGTGAGTCAGTGCTTTATCTCAGCTCTGTCTGTAATATTGACAGGTCTCATTCTAGCTGGGAAATTTAAGAGCAATTCCATACTATTCAATCTGCACTCATGTTTACTTGGCCCAGAAAACGAACGGGATAGCCCATATAATAAATACAAGAATTAAATACAAGTCAGGATTATCAGAGAGAAAAAAATAAATCCAAGAATGAAGAACTTACTTGTCAGAAGAGCAGTGATATTTAAAAATCTGCTGTCAGTGGTCAGCCTTTGGAGTCTCAAAATATCTAAAAGTGTTGAGTATGCTCTGAAAAGGAAAAGAATCAAGCATTTAGTAATTTTGTCACCTATCAAATACTAAACCAAAACTTGTCCAGCATAGATTGCTTTTCCATTTTATGAGTTTTTAATTCACAAAATATGTTTTTATTTCCCCACTGGATTTCTAGGGATTTTATGGGCTTCCAGAAGTTGAACTGCTCAGATTAAACTTTATGGAGGGCATAGGGAGTCAGAACAATGAGAAGAGTAATTATGCAACTTATTATCTTGCACACCTACATTTCCAAGCTCTTACAGTTGATAGAGAACAGTGAAAATGAAAGTAATCTGACTCTTTTCTTGTTAAAAAAAAATACACTGGAATAAAAACAAGCACAGAAAACCATGTCCCTAAATATCTTTCAAATAAATTATTAAGAGTTCATGTGCTATCTTTTGGACTGGTTAATGTATTTGGCCTCCCAATTTGTGGTCCAGTTGTTGAGACTATCCCTTCATGCTCAATCATTATTCTACATTAAGGTCTAGCTATGTAATTTCCAATTGTCCTTAACAGACCACAGGGGAATTGTTTGTATCAGGAAGTCCTTCTAACTCTCCAAATCAAAATGAAACTGAAAGACTGGGACATATGCTTCCATCTATGCAGGCTGTGGTGGAAGGGGTTAGGGGAGTTGGGAATTAAGGAGTGCAGTTGAGCCGATGAAAAAAAAAAAAGTATTAGAAGGAAAGCAGGTTTAATGTTGTCTTTGCTTCTCCCTTTCCTATGCTATTTTAAATTCGCAAAAAATTAAATTAATTTTCTCCAAGTGGTGTCTGGGGTGGTTTTTTGTCTATGATGGCAATCAGTAAATTATCTTCTTGTCTTTATTCCAATCTGTAAGATTTTCTACCATATTTTTTCCCCGTGTTCTGCTGAGAAGAGTAAGTGAAAGACTAGATGGGTGGGTGCCTGGCTGCTGGCCAAAGTCAGTCCACCACAGCTATGAAATAATGTTTCCATTGCCATTCTTTGCAAGATCCCCAGGACTTAGGCTGGAATAAAAATGTAAAATCCATACTAATAAAACTCTGCCTATAACACACAGGAATAAACAGAATTAGTTTGGAGCAGTAATGTTGCTCAGAGAAAACTGCATTAACACAAAAACTTCATGGATCTCTACTTTCTGTACTGTAGTGCAGCCAAAAATTTGAAATCAGAAACTTCCTGTCACAAGAAAAAAGTCCAATGACTCTCACTCAATGAAAGGAGACAGCTGAAAACCTCATTTGAAAAAGATCTCTGCTTATGATACGATACTGAGGTGTCTTTAGCCCATTAAGGAATTTTTGACAGCAATCATTAAAATACAGCATAGCAATTTTTTTTTAAGTCAGAGTTGAAGCTGATCAACCTGCAGCAATATATTTATTCTGTCAGCACTCTTTTAGAAACAACTATTTAAAGTTCTTTCACAGTGAGGTTTTTACAGTCCTGAAGTGATTTATTTAATTCCAGATTTCATTAAGCTCCAGAACTCCATTTTAGCAATCATTATGATACTAACAGCACATTTCAGCTATGAAAAAGATTGAAGTGCTATGCCTCTCTACCTGATATTGAAGGCTATGGGATAAAATCTCCACCGAGTCAGTACTGCAGAGGATTATGCACTTGTTTGTATTCCCTTGGTTTTGGTCAGGATGTGCCTTACAGTGGCAAAATTAGCAAAACCCTCTCTAAACCTCATCAAAATGAACTCTTTCCTGAATTAATTTCCTGTTAGAATTAATATTCTAATATTAAAATAATCAACAATGCACTAAAAAGATGAGATCCATGGCAAACATTCACACTGCATCACATACATGAAAGAAACCTCTGGTATAACAAAACCTGGAAGAATACAAGTTTCCAGTAGAACTGAGCAAGTATAAAATTCTATCAACAGTCTCCAATTTACATCCCAACCCCTCTTGTAATTTAGCTGTCTTTTCGAGGCTAAATGACTGAGGTCTCCTACCTGCACCTTGGGAAATCTATAAACACACAGTGAAATTAACTACTAGTTGGGAAAGAGAGTTTGGAGACAGCTTTATGAAAATGTCACCTAACTCCTCATCAACTGTCAAAAAAAAAAAAAGAAAAAGAAAAAGCAGTATATTAGGAAATACTAGGAATAGAACAGAAAACAGCAGAAGAAAAACGATAATGCTGGCAAGGAAATCCATTGCCCACCAAGCATTTTGAATATTGAATACAGTTCCAGTCATCTCACCTCAAAAATGACATGATAGCAATAGAAGGATAAAGAAAAGAGTGACAGGATGATCAAAGGTATTTAATGGTTTCTGTACTAGGAAAGAAAAAAGAAAGGCTTTAGTATTTTCAAATGGAAGAGGGGCAAATGAGGAAAAGGACTGTGACAGAGCCCCACGACAGTCATGAATAGTACTGAGAAAGTGAATAAAGAATGGTTTTCACTTTATTTCATAGCAAAGGAAGCAGCCACAATAAAATGAGTAGTTAGCAAGTTTAAAACATGAAACCCAAGAAAAGATGTTTTCCACAAGGATCATAATTAGAGGGTGGAACTCATTGCCACAGGATGTGGTGGGAAGCCGCAAACACGTGTGGGCTTCAAAAAGTAAGCCATTGTAGTGGTAAAAGAAACATTGACCAGTACTAGTCTGTGTTTTACCCAGAGTTGCATGGTACAAACCCTCAGGTTAAGAAGCATTATGGAGTGCTGTAGGGTCATACCAAGGGAGCTTGTCCTTTGGTCTGGTTTAAATACAGCTGTTGCAATTCTTCTCATTAATTTTGCTCTTTTTCTGAATTCTTAGTCATCTCTTGCAACATGCAGAGATGTTAGAGAGCATTAGTACAAAAATCTGATTTTAGATTTCTATCTACACATATCTACAGAGGGCGTTATGTACCATTTTAAGTTCGAATAGTGCAGCCTACTCAGGTAGGCAGGCTTTAGGCTAGGATTTTCTGAGGATCCCAGGTCTGGCATCCAAGCATCCAACTGCTACTGAAGACTAAAGGGATTGGTAAACAAAACTCTCATTTTATGGAAACAAGAAATGATATTGAATTTTCTCCCCTCAAAAAAGAAGGAAATGGTCTTTCTTGTGTATTTAGTGGTCTTCATCTTAACTGTTTCATGTTTCTCATGATGGGAGGCATAGAGATTTTCCCAGACAAACACATAGACAAAGGACGTATGGAATTGTCACTTTCTGTTCATTGTGGTGATAAAATACCATTATTTTAGTGAATAAGAGAGGTTGCTTGAGCTCTGTGCCAATCCTCTGTTTATCTGATGGAGATCTGTTAAAGACTTTGCCCTGAGTGAAGGGCTTGTGACTTCAACCATGGGATGGCCGATGCTTCTTATCTGATAAAAGGTCGTGGTTAGGAAATATTTTTAGAAGATTATGATGGAAATGTTCTGACTAACTCCGGTTGACTGGATATCTGGTTGTGTAGGTGGCAACTAAGTTGTGAGGCATGTCTGGCCCTACAACTCTTGGCTGCCCAGATCACTAAATTTGGTTGCTATCACTATTCCACTCTGCTACCTATCCATGTTGTTTTTCATGGAAAACCAAGAGGTGGGAGAAGGGATGGGGCATAGCCTGGTGTGACCCCAGTCACTGGAAAGTGAACAGAAATCTGAGGAGAATTTTCTTCCAGTACTTTCATAGTGGTTACTCAATTTCTGTTCAGGACAAAAATTTTGCATGGCTTCTTAAAATGTTAAATATCCTGAAAGCTGAATATGTCATGCTAGGCTAAGCTAACTTGGTATTTTGGCTGCGGCTGTAGGTGGGATACTGGCTTAGGTAGACAGACCTGTCTGACCTCATGTAGACATTTTTAGTTACTAATTTATGCAAAATTCTAAAACACTGAAAGATTATCACGGGTCTGTACAGAGGATTCTTGCAATTATCATTGTATTAATTTTTCTCACTATCTGTTTCCGTTCTCTGGGAGTGTGAGGATGCAACCCTACTGTCCTACTAAATCCAGTATAGATATTCTGAAAATGCATCCAGCCCTATTTTCCACTCGGAAATTGTTGATGGGCAGATTTCTGCAGACACATTCGTTAATTATGCATTGAATTGTTTGGACAAGGCACTTTTAACATGTGGGTGGTTTGTCAGCTGTTTTCTATTGGCTACGCATTGTTAACAATAGTTTCTACTTTTGCCTTATGTGCCTTATGGTGGAGGAAGAATGACACTGTTCATGAATGGCCACCGCATAGTAACCAGAATGTTTCTACTTGCTGAACAGATGAAAACACCTTTCAGCAAGACACAGGTGAGTAAGAAATAACTGAATAACAAACAGAAAAAAAGTCCATGCTAGTTTGCACCTGCATTTGTTGTTTGTGTGTGAGTACAAAACAATCAGCATGGCAAAATGTTCCTCACACATATAAATATTTCTCAAATAGCTGTTTGGATCTAACAAACATTTTTGTCAAATGTTAATACAGAAGTGAATCAGATTTTAAGAAATCTCATAATGTAATCTGTAATGCAAAGGTTCCTCAAGGAATTTTGATTAAAAGCTATGGAGGCAATCAATTACATTTACTCTAAGTTTGGACAATCATATGGAATGATTTAATTTTCTTTAATCTTGGTCAACCTGAGTGCATACACACCACCTGAAAAGATCACATCTGGTAGGGTCAATGCTTTTTCTTTGCCCTTCCAATACCACACACACAACATTTTTTAAGTCCCAAAGGTCTTTGACATTGCATTACAATGGATCTGCCACCTCTAATATGCTGAGCAAAACAAGGCATACTCCCCAAGAGAGGGGAAGCAGACAATGTGTCCTGAGGCTTCTCTATTGTTATTTCATTTAGAGAGACAGGCAATATCACAGTATCTATGACAAGAGAGCAAAAGATTTCAACTCCTCCCAGCTGTCTTCTCCTTAATTCAATACTGATTGTTCAGCTGGTCCCAACTGTCTGCAGTGCACTGAGATTTCTTGTGGTTGCTGTGCTAGAGAAATCTCCCACCTCCTTCCGAAGTGCTCTTCTTCTAGAGGCAGCAGACACTGTGCTACCTTATCCAGGAGCAAGCTGGTTTTCTGTTGAAGATTTCCATGGTGTGTCAGGAAGCAATACTTAAACTTTTCTAATTGCTTCAGCTTAGTTCCATAAAGACACATGCAACACAAAGATGTGTGTGAGGAGCGTTCCACAGCTGAGTAAGCATTGTCTTGGGAGGGATGGGCAAAAAGGAGTGTGGTGGTCAGTACTGTATCCTTGTTTGACAAGCTTGGGCTGACGCTTAGGGAAAACTGTGCAGATAGCAAAGAACAAGGGTTGTTTCCCTGACACACTCCCGAGGAGATAGCCTCTTCTCTATGCACTAGACACTGATCAGTAATGGTTAAGAACGGGGAATCTCTGAGAGACTGTCTAGCCCATGCACCATCTATTTGGCATGCTTATTGTGCCTTACTGCTCAGCAGGAATAGTAAAGACTTCCAGAGTTATCATTCTTCTCCACAGTGGGTATTGAAATCCTTTACTATTTGAGATGCAGCATTGTGCAATTACAAAGAGGCTGCGCCACTGCCTCAGGTCTTGCAATGAAAGGGGTAGAACTAGAAATAAAATTTGTCAGCTGTCCTAGGTGCTGTGCAAGTACCATCACAGCAGACTGACTTACAGAGAAGACACAACTAACAGGTAAGAGCAGAGAAATGACATAATTTGCCACATGTCACATAGGTGAGGCTTACTCAGCCTTCGTTATCTGATAAACCGCTCTGCCTCTGGAATAAGCTAAAGCTAATGAAATGGTGATGCTATCAGAAGGCAACTGAAAATAAAAGTCTCACTGTGAATTGCTGACAGTTATTGCTAGCATCACAAAAGTGACACTCATTAAAATACCACTCTCCAGCAAAGCAAAACAGGACAACCATAACACAGACTCACAATTTGCACAAAGAAGTCACCATAGATATAGGTATATTAGAAGATATAGGTATACTAGGAAGAAAAAACTGTTAACATAGTATCAATTCAATCAACTATTTTATTGCAGGACTAGAATAAATGAATGCATACCTTGTAAAAAGAATCTGTGGGCACAGTCCCATTTTATTTATATATTAAAATAATGGTCCTTCTTTATCAAAGAATCTAATTCAGTGACATCCTTGAAATCATTCACATGATGAACATTAAGATGAACAAGATTTCACTTAATATGGTCAGCTGACATTCCTGATGCATATCACACATCACCAATTATACTGTTACGTTATCCTTAGTCAGCACTGCCAATACTTAAAATATTATTTCATCCATTCAAGCATCAATGTCAATCTCTGGCTACGTTAAGTATTTCCAGTTAAACAGTGTGGAAAATCCCACCTTTTAAATTATGGCTTCAGTTAAATAACTCAGATGAAAGGCACAAGAATAATGCTTATTCAGTTTCCTCATTTCACATATCAAAATGATTGGCAGTAATCCACCTCATTCAAACAGTGATCTCCCATTGCTTTCCAACAAGATATAAATGGAAACAAGTAATCTTGATCAATCTACACTTTATGCACATAATAAATAGCATGTTGCAATCAGTAAGCAAATCTGTAAGGGTACAGTTTATAGCAGCGGGTCATTTGCTTGTACTGCAATTTAGATTTCAGTTTTCTCATATGTGCTTAGCAATTTTACCTGCTGTGTTTCCCAGAACACTGTGGTCCCATTGTTTAAGGCAATTTGACCATGCAGAAGCACAGTGATGTTTCTCTAATTTAACTTGCATACTGAAGTCCACCTTACCCTTCCTTGTGCCAAAAAGAAAGGCATGGTTGTTTCCATTGCTTACAGATTAAGACCTTCTTATTGGTCCTCTTTGATCACTAAGTGTGACCTCCTGCAGAATATGTGATGCAGAATCCCACTTGGTTTGCAAATCCCTGACTGTGAGCCTAAACTACTCCCTTCCCACCTGTATCCTGCTTTTCAACAGCAAAGCTGGTGTTTTTTAGTGTACAAAAACAGGATTCCTCTTCTAAATTATGCTTTCCCTTCTTCTATAAAGAGAAAGCAGAAAAGAAGAAAAGCTGATAGAGAAAAATGGCTTTAAAGTCTTAAAGAAGGTCAGAGAAGGTGTGCTGTGGAATTACTGTTGGCCAGTTCCTTCTATCCAGCTCCAGGGTAGGTTTGTCTGTAAAATAAGGAAGCAGAATCTGTTCTATCTACAGCTACATCATTACCAAAAGCACTAAGTAGTTGGGGGAATTGAAAGGTCACATACTGAATAGGGCTCAGTTGATTATTTCAGGTCCAGGCACCCCTGGGAAAATCTGCAAGATAAGCAGGGGTTCAGTAAATTTGAGGAAGTCTAAAATTTTGTCTTGGGGATTTGGACAAGTGGTTTGCAGTGCAGTCAATTGGTGGGCTGAGGGTGGAAGCATAACCCATCCCTCTGTGCAGATACAGGAGTGTGGCTTTCATTAAGCACAGGAGGCAGGAAACACCGTGCCTTGGTGTGGCAAAGCATCCCCTGCCACTCCCTGCTGCTGTCCTTTGGGAGAGCAGTGTGCTGCTCTGGCACAAGGAATGTTGATGCAGGCAGAAAGTTAAGCAATAGGTCCAATAATTCTTTGTTCCCTTAGCTGTGTGGTTGGCATGCACTGAAGTTAGTCGGACCTTGCTTAGGTCTAGCAGGCACAGTAATAATTTTCCTGAGCTTTGTTCAACTTTTCACTGAGGGAGAATGAGGCCTAAGGGAAACCTGACCCTTTCTGTACCAATCTGTCAGCATTAAACCTCACATCTTTGTGCCTACAGCTGCAATAACATCACAGTCTATGAATTGAGACGGGTGCTGAAATTTTTTTATGAGTTGCCATTGTGGTTAAAGTGAAAACTCTTCAGAAACATAAAAGTTCCTTGAAGCACTACAGTGTTTATAATGAAAAAAGTAGTAAGCCACTATAAATATTTAACTGTCTTAAATAAAGATTAATTAAGGACTAGGCAGGAAACTGCCTTTGCTTTCAAAGCAATAAATTTTTAATTACAAAGTATACATTAGTAACAAATTGGTTTTTAATGGTGATATAAAAAGAGAAATCTGAAGGTCAAGGATAAGGATCCCATACCTGTGTATGCATCTGCATACAGAACACCGTAGTATACTTGAGCAAATATTGCGAAAAACATTGAGTAAAAATATATGAATTTGAGTAAAATAATAAGTTTTTAAAAGTATTTGCTATCTTTTTTACTTGTGTGACTTTATGCTTCTATGGAGGAGCATCCCTTAAAAGAATACAAACTGTAAATATCTACTAAAGATTTTTCATGTGGCTGACACACCATTGACTAGAAAAGTACAGAACAAACAGAAAAATGACAATTAAAAGCAGTGAAAACATCTCCTTTTAACTGCATGGAAGAAGCCTCATCTATGGAGCACGAACATAAGCCAAGAGCTTCAGTTTTTAGTAATCAGATATTGAACAGCATGGTTAGCCATCTGAAAATAAATGCAGATATTCCGTGTGTAATGTCATGGCTTCTTTAAAAGTACTGTCAACCTAGCTGAAAATAATGGTAATTAATTATTCTCTGGCCTTTTAAAATAAATAGAGGCCAGAAAGGCACAGTGGGTTCCATTATTCTCCAGCACTCAGAGAACCTGGAAAAACTGACTTTGGAACGCAATGGGCAAGGCATACTTTGGTTCTGTTTTAGCATAGTGCCTTGGTTTGTTTTGTTGGCTCACACTTCCCCTGTTGAGTGAACTTACTTTATTTACCTGTGCAACTGCACACGTTGGGCTTTACACATAAGTGAGGATATTGCTGTACACCCAGGTTCACAGTGCTCAGTTTTGAATGTTGGGTACTAAGCTGAAGAAGTAGCACAGTATGTTCACCATGCACCAAGGGAAAGTTAATTCCTGCAATAGCAGTTGCATAAAGTTAATTCTGAAATGCAGTTTTGTGATTGGATGAACTGAACTGAAAAACCAACCAAACTTCAAGAAGAATCTTACCTGAACTGAAACCAGTTCTTGATACAAAAAACATATACCAGACTGAAACCATGCAGTCTCCCTACATATAAGTGTGGCCTCCTAGCATGCCCAGAAAGTCTCTCTTCCCTTTGCAAATTCAGAGCCAAGCACATAAGAAATATAAAAACAAAGGGCCAGAGAAAACCTCTTAGTGTTTCCCTCCGTTGCTCTCCTGGTAGGGTGTTCATCAGAAAGCAGGTCTCATATTTTTCTCTAGGCTGTTTGAATTTTCTAGATGCAACATTCCAAACTGAGCCCAGACCACCTGCAGTAGGATATTGCTATGATTTTTTGGGTACTGACCAGCTGCTCCCCAGTACTTTATTCTACATTTACAGTGGAGCATGGAATATGAAGTGATGCACTAAAGTGAGGGATTCAAAACCAGAAGTGGGCAGTTAAATAAAAGATTTTAAGCTGCATGGTCCAGATGTATCTGAACACACTGGGTCACATCTTCAATTGGTAGAAATAATCTTAAAACCATTAATCTCAGATCTCAGAGGTGCACTGGTTGTGTACGCTAGTGATGTACCATAAGTTGAAAAGCATCCAGTGCTGGGCTCCCACATTGCTAAGCTTTGGTGGTTTGCATATTTTATAAAACAAATTGTGGAAACAATCATGAAGGATTCCTAGCATTTTACAAACTGCACTCTTAGAGAACCTGATTAACTCAGCTGGTGTGCAGCCCTGGAGCTGCTCTGCCTCCCCACAGCATGGACTGTGCACACTGGCAGGAAAATCTGGAACAGCCTCTCCCCAGCTGTACACACAGACCTTCAGCCTGCCCAGTATTTACCAGGGCAGCTTTTTGAGCACCAAGAAGCTTCTTCCCTGAGGATAGCATAAAATCTTCTAAGCATTAAAAACAAATGGGGAGAAAAATAATATTTTTTCAACAATTTTGAGCATGGATTTTCCTGGCAGGTGTATTGAGGTATAGACTACATTATCAAACTCTTATTCAGCTCTAATGGTCCTTACTTTAACCCTTGCCAATTTAAAATGTTACTTTAAAATTCAGTGATAGTAGGGCTGGCTTTCACTGCCTAAATTTACAGTAATATCACAACCATAAGGTGCACCGGACTATAAGGTGTACCTCCCGGAGTCGGCAAAGTTCACAACTTTGTACATTATATAAGGCGCACCCGACAATAAGGCGCACCCTTTTTTTGTCCTGAAGATCCGTACCGCGCACAACAAAGTAACTAATTAGTAACGGAATCCTGCAATCGTGGAGTTTACTAGCAGGTGCTCAATTTGGAAACATTTTTCACAGATTGGTGCAGCCTTTAAATGCAGCCCCAAGCGCCCTCCCCCATGTGCGGGCCCCGGCACTCCTGCCCACCCCCAGCGCCAGCTGGTGAGGTGAGGCTCAGGGCTGCCACAGCTCACGCCCACGGCACACGCTTCTGGGTTGGCTTGGGGGTGCTGCAGCTTGCTGCTTCTGCGGCAGCCTGCACCTTCCCTCCCTGCGCCACCCTGGCGCTCGGCAGCCCGGTGCAGCTCTGGGAGCCTTGCGCCCCACTGGTGCTTTGGGAGCCGTGTACCGCTCTGGGAACTCTGCACCCCCCCGGGATTTTCCCCTGTGCCGCTGCTGCCCCAATGCTGGTGGGCTCACGCTGCGCCCCTGCTGCCCCGATGCCGGCGGGCTCGCCCCACGCCACCACAACCCTGATGCCACTGCCAGGCGGGCTCTGATCGGCTCGGGACTGTTGCAGGCTCACACTTCTCGTTCCCCCCATGCCAGGGCCGGGACTGGCGGCAGATCCCTCCCTCCCTGCGCAGCTCCTGCCAGCCGTGGCCACCCGCTCCCGCCCCCCGTCGCGACTCGATGCTCCTGCGCCACCATCCCCCCATTGCGGTTCACACTTACGGGTTGGCAAATTTCACAACTTTGTCCATTATATAAGGTGCACCAGACTATAAGGCACACTTCCAGGTTTGGGGAAAAATTTTATTCAAAAGGGTGCGCCTTATAGTCATGAAATTACTGTACCTATATCCAGCATAGGCTATAGTCTTGGTTGCACTAATAAGAAACAAAGCCAAGTGAATTTGACATCATCTGTAAGAACAGACTCTATTTTACTGTAAAAGACTTCCTCCATTCACTCCAATATAATTTCTCTCTCATAACATTTCAAGGAGCCCCAATGCTCCCTGCTTTCCTAAGTTGTAGGTATAAGATTTTGACAGAGGTCACATTTTAGGGATGTTTAATATAAAGAGAAATTATCGGCACTGATAAATGTATCAAGACATATATTGATTATAGTAAGAGCTTAATCTGTCTAGTTTTGCTAGATGTACAAGATCAAGAAAGAAGGATCAGAAATGCATCTATATCAAGGTATGCTTGGAAATAAACGCCACTGCTGGCAAATAAAACCACAATGCCTTTCAGTATTATTCACAAAGACTGTTTTGGTTGCCCAGAAGAGTGGTTTGATACCAACATTTTCTACTGAAGATCCCATGCTGAAGCCATAGCTTGGTGCCAGACCAGCCCAGCTGAGGGCAGAATCAGGGCCCACACGTGTTTTGACCACCAAAGCCATGGTCCACCCCTTGCCCACACAGCTCTTAGTCACTAACATTTCCAGGGACCTCAACTAGTGCTCAAATGTGACAGAAATCAAGATACAGTCTTTTCTATAAACTTGCAATTTGTCCACAGCACAAATGAAGCAAGCACGTCCCTTGTCATTGATCTCTTTCTATAATTTGAGCAATGAATGTGTTCAGGCACTGCTGTAAACAAGGTGGGAAGACTACACCTGTGCATCAGGAGTCAGACAAATAAGAAAGGACTGTTAAAAAAAAAAGATGTTTTCTTGCTTAAACAGATAAAATCACAGCATGGAACTCTCAGAATTTTACAGCAAAGCACTAATTTGCTTCTTTGAATGATGCAGATTCAATCAATAAATCCCCAGCTATCAGAGCAAACCTTTCAGGACAGACAAGAAAATCAGAATTCAGTCTTCTTTCCACAGAACATTTGAAACATTTAACCTTTTTCTTCTATACCTTATTTCTAAGGTATTGAATCCATATATGATCCATGTTTTATTTTCACCATATAATGATATCAAATTTTCCATGCCCACATGCCTTAAAAAAATAAATTAGTGAGTAACAAATAATCAAGCTTCAGTGAACCAGTTAACTATTTCTGCACAGCAGAGATTCTACCTTCATGCACTTCAAGGTACATGCCCTGCTCATTAAGGTCAGTTTGATGCCTGTGCCAGTGAGAGATACCCAGAGCCTGAAAAGCAATCACGCATCAGGTCATTCGCTGTTGATTCTGTGAAATTTTCAAGTATACCTCAGTTCCTGGAGTATCAGGATTCCAAGACTAATATAAAACCAAAACTTTTAGTAACTAGGAACCCTTCTGGATGCAAAATTCTCACTTTGGTTAGAATGTTTACCTGCTGGAGAAAAGATTCAAATTGAGGAGTGGCAAGGCTTGAGCCCTTTTTGGTTCAGATATTAAGAGAAGATCCACTGCACCATAAAACCTCCTACTATCCCCTTCTGCTCAGAGAAAGAATAAGGGATTCAGTGGGGGAGCAAGGGAGGGAATTATAGCTTCTGCAAAGGAATATCAAGGGAAAATGAACTGTCGCCATACCTCTGTTCAAACAGAAATAAATGAATTTATGTAATACACCTGAAAAGTTAGAAATTAAGTAATATGGATCACTTCAAAAAGAAACCTTTTTTTCCAGATGTCATTATCTTAACCACAAAATACACAAAATATTAAATATTAATTTTCCTAAGAAAATTCTATTAGTCAGAAGAGTTACAGGAGGTTTCCTGGTACAAATTTACATTTCTGAAAATGGCTCCTTCCTCCCGGATCACACTGTGCCTTGTCTAGTTTGTACAGCTGGTTGTGTTAACACCCTGTATCCCAAAGACTGCTCTTGCTGGTTGCTGCTACAGAATTTTGTGGAAAAAAGATGTTTTAAAGTTTGATCCCTGTCTATGATAAGATCCTCACATTTTTAAATTTTTATCTATCAGTGACTCTCCTTCAGTTTATGCAACAGCAGTATGAAAAAATAGTGCCTATGCAAGAAAACAATGGGAAAAGGGTATAAGGCTCATAAAAGATTGCCATTGAGTTTCACTCTGCTGTAAGAAAGGCAAATTCTGTCTGGAGACTCATAACATAAAAACAGACTGTAAGAGAAATGAAAGCATCCTTCTGGTTCTCCCAATACAGGAGGACTCAGGTGAGGGCATAAAACAAAATTGGTTCTTCCTTCCCACAACAGGCAGAACAGGAAACAATGAACACAGGCCACAACTAGGAAGGTTCAGGTTAGAAACAAGTAAAAGCTTTATTTCAAGAAAAGATCCTGGACGAAGGAGTAGTCCATTAGAAATTTTACCAAATAATCTGCAACTAACATGGGCTTCCTTATAGTTTGAGTCTCTTTACCTTTATAACCTGTGAAACCTCTGTTTACTTGTATCCCCAATGAATTCCATGATATGCAAAAGGAAAGAAAGAGTTGAAACATTTCTGTTACTCGTAGAGCTTGTAAGACCATTAAGTTCCCTTTAACTATGTTGTTACGGTGTTTTAATACCTTGAGACACCAAGTAAATAGGCATTTGCACTCCTAGACACACTAGCAGGTGAATAATCAATCTCATAAATGTGTAATGAATGAATAACTTGTTCCAATCCCTGGAGGAAACACACAGACTTGATACCATAATTTTCTCCTTTAGAAGTGTCCATTCCGAGAACAAGCCTGCGAATTTCCTGTGATATGAATTGGTACCATCATGAAGTGCTTATCTTTACATGCATCTGTTTGCAGTAGGAAGCCCCTTTTTGTTTAAATTGAGACAGCTGCCAAATGTCACATCCTTTGTGCAACACCCAAACTCTTGTCAGCAGCAGCGGTGGCCCCTGCAGCCTGACCACACTGAGTGGGATGTAAGAAATGCCTTACATGGAGTCTGACACCAGGAACCTGGCAGCCAACAAGAGGAGGTACAGAGCACCAGCAGAGAGCTGTGGGCCAAGGCTGACTCCTTCAGCTCCCCTCCCAAAGGGGGCAGGAGCAGGAAAAACAAAGCGGCCGAGAGGAGAATAATCTGTCAGCAGAGATGACAGACAGGTGCACTGTTCCCTGTTCCCAGGAGGGCTACAGCAGAAGTGGAGGTGAAATCACACCTTTAAACATAGCCTTTAACCAAGCCTGTGACATAGGATTTGCTGTCTTTAATGGAGACAGAGCGCAGGGTGAAAACCCAGAGCAGGTCTTTGAAGGATACACTGGTGCCTGAAGAGCCATGGACTTACTGAAAGCACTGGCTGCACGACCTGAGCCTTAGAACACATCTCACACCACTGTAAGCTCTCTTCTCTTAGAAGTCAGTCCCTCCTGAGGTCTTCCTTGCCCATCAGTTTACTGTAAAAAGATTCAGCACCATCTCTGGCAACACATTCGCTTCCACCTGCACCACAGATTTCACTATGTCCAGTATCTCCCTCCTTCAGACTTCTCTAGGCTCATGTGAACCCACGTGAACACCATTTAAATTCCTTCTCAGAGATAAGCATCAGCCTTTCCCACACTGCTTGGAGGAATACAGCAAGCAGCTTACCTTTTTAAACACAAATTCAGCTACTGAGTTCTCTTGAATAATTATAACCCAAATTATATATTTGACTTGCAGAAAGCCATGTGAGAAAAATCAAGTGAATCTTGTGAGAGTCCAAAAATTCTGAGTGGCTTTCAAGAAGCTACTTTTATTAGCAAGAACACATATAACCTCCCACTCATTAAAATAAAAAAAAAATGAAAATCCCTAAAGAGTCATAAATAAACTAAGTATTAAGGTTAAACACATGTAACTGTCAGGTTTAAGGAAAAATGACAGCATTCAATACAGACAAAGACAATTACATCTTCAGCAACTATAATTATGAATTAATTAGCTCTGATATAACTTCAGAAACATTTTAATAACAGCCATTCTAATTTATGAGTTAAATGCTTTTGCTGATGGGAAACATTACACCTAAGATAGCACAACATAAAATAGCACTTATCAGCTGCTGTGTCTTCTGTGGTGGTGTCCACCCACTGTACAGAGGAAAATTACTGATGAACCTCAGAGAGAAGGAAGATGTTGCATGTGGGTATTGGTGCAGAGCCTGACAGCATGAGAGCCCAATGCTTTCATGGCACGTGAGAGACTGAATATCCAGAAGCAGAAATTGTGCTGGGGAAGGAAGGGTTGTTTCCTTGGTTTTGTGAGTTCAGGTTTTTTACCTCCTGATCCTTTCATATTTTTCTCTAAGTCAAAGAAAATAAGTTTTCTGATAAAGGAGGTTTTGAGGAGAAAAAAAAAAAATCCATGTTATTTTGTCTGTTCCTTCACTGACCTATGTCACTCGCTATTCCTTGTTTTTCAGAGCTCAGCATCAACATTAGACTCCAATTCAGCATGGCTACTTTCCTATCAATCACTCTTTTCTCCTTAGGAGAAAACTACATTTCTTGAGTATAACTGCTACCTACGTTGGTTCTTCTTATTACAGGCAGATGACAAAACACAGCAGCTGAGACTGTATGGTGTAATCTGACTGACCTACATTTCACTAAGTATCAACCTCCACAAGCTTTAAACACATTATTTCCTACTTTCAATTCATTCCAGCATTGGAACTAGCATGGAACTAGTTTTTCAAAAGTCTCCTTAAAAATGAGGAAGATTTCATTCAACAATCAGTGCAATCAGACAGAGGAATGACTTTCTATGTATATTTATAAAGTATGCTGTATGTTTGACTCATATGTCATCTAACAACTACACCAAATCCCATTTTTTACTCTTACACCTCATCCTAAAAAGACTAATACAAAGGTGCAATTTTCTTCTGAGTAGATAATGTTGAAAGGGTTGAAGGTACTAAGGTTCAGTATTTTACAGCTCTGAGGGAATTAAATGGATCATATGGTATTGAAATACATTTTTTCTGATCAGTGTTTTATTAAAATATTATTGTACCAGCTTTGAATTGTTGAAGTATATTCAGAAATTTTCAGTGAGGTCTCAACCAGAATGAAATTCCATTCATCTTATATTACAGCATCTTCAAACAAATAAATATTATAGAACACTTAGTTTAGAGGATAGATATATATGTACATGTATGTACACGTGCAATAGTTCTTCAACAACATAGTAATAGTTCTAACCCATTCAAGTAGATTCTTCTTAGTATGATGATTTTTAATAATAACATGATAGAAAAGCAACAGTGTACTAGCTAAAGGGCACTAGTCAATCAATATTTCTATTTATTGATCTCCCTTTAAAATATTCTGCTGTTAAGATATTGTTAAAGCATCTCCCTCCTCTACAAAGATGGCAGTAAAGTGGAGGGAGGAAAAAACCACTTTGAAGGCTGGTATTGATATTACAATAATTATTCTGAGGAACAGAGGGTTTTAGATGTTTCCGTTGTCTTTGCCAGTTTCCAAGTGCACTGGAAAACATGAAAACAGTGGTGACAGAGAGCATGTGCCTGGGCTGCAAGACAAAGCTATCTTGTCTGATTTGAACCCTAAGAGGTCTAAAGTCATCTTGTCCACAGGAGCACAGAGTGGGCCGTGGTGGAGGGGGCACCTGGATTACCAGCCTGCAGCCACAACCCATAGCAGAGACTGATGCTTGCCATGCTCTTGCCAGGCAGAACTACACATTTGCATTTTAATTATCTCAGAGTCACTGCAAATGCTAAAACTTAGAGAAACCAAGGCCAGTAGTGCACATCTCTTACACTCTTCTGCAGCAGCTCTCATAATTGCTTCACTACTGTTCTCCAATGCTGTTCATTTTTTCTTTAAATTGCTGTACGTTTATAGCTTCTAAAGACAGATTATTTTCTTGAACTCCTCTATAGCACATATTGATCTTCTTTCTTCTGTGCGCAAGTAATAATTATGTAGCTTTCCAATAACCTTAATTAAAAAAGAAAAGCCCGAAATCATACTTCATGGTGCTGGTACCTTTATTCTAACCTGTATCTGCTCTTATTTTCAGTGACAACATTTACTTCTGTTGTGAAGAGCTGCACTTCTGTATCTGAAGCATCTTGATCTGTAAAATAGTTCTGTATAGTTCTGTATATCCCTGAGAATAAATTGCAGTGTTTCTAACTTCTCAAAACTATTTATTACTTCTCAGACTCAGAGAGCCCAAAATATTATTCCAGGACACCTTCTGTGCATATATCAAGATGAGAAAGCAAAATCAGAAGACACGGCTATTACCCTGACAATTACATTTACCAGGCAAGGCTCCATTCCTTGGAGAGACAGAACTACATGCCAAAATCACTCAAAGGGATCACCTATCATTTGATCCAAATAGGTGCTGAGAACTCATTTTATCAGCATTAACTGACCACAGTAAAAGACTGTTGGTTAAAATGATCCTTCTGGTTACAACTCCACACACCAGCGTAATTCACACAGACTCTCATTAGCCCATTAGCTCACATGCTGGAAGAAAGAGCTCATGGTCTTGGTTCACCTCACTTTTCAGTCACTGCTTGTCACTGTTACAGGTATTATTTAAATACCTTTCCTTTTGAACATCCAGAATCCATCCTCTGGAATATTTTTGTTAATTAAATCCTCAGGTCCACGTGACATGTGAAAATAAACGTACTCATGTCTCTTTAGGAACTAAGAAATAAAATATTAACTCTGGTCTGCTTCTGTGTGCCATTCCAGGTGTTGATGTAGCCACTCCTCTCTTTTGGACTGTGAGGCTGACAGAGGTCCAACATGCAGCAGTTGTTTTCGCACTATGCCCATCCAGGAGCACATGGGGTTCAGGAACAAAGCTGCAAACACCTTGGGGTGTTCTCTTCACTTAGCTCACCTCTTTTTGAAGGTACTGTCGGCCAAGATCCCTCATGCTACACTTGTACATCCTTGCATTACACAGACCGAGCTCTGCCATTCATCAAGCCTCGTTTTTCACCCTGCCTTTGACAAGTTGCATGGCAATATTCATTTGGTCTGCCCTACCATCACAGGCTGATTTGTAACCTGACTGCTCTGCTGTCAGCTCCACTGCAGGTTGTGTTTTATTTTAATAAAACTGTGGGAGTCAGACAACTTCTTTGTACAAGCACGGCAGAGGCCTGGAGCTTGCCTAACGCAATCCGTTAAGGATTTATACATTAGCTGGTGTTCAATATCTATTTAAATATCAAGTGTTAGTGATCTGACACAATGCTCAGAATAAATTTAATTGACTATCATTATTTTTTCTTGTTTGGGGTCAGAAGAACTGAGTGGTGTTAATGCTTTGCTACTAGAAAGGCTCCTCTACCCATCAGTGACTGCGTAAGAGTACAAACCTATCAAACCAACACACAGGACTAAACCCCAGCCGGTTCAGGACTTTCACACTTCATATTAAAACCTAAACATTGTGAAGTATTCAATTCAAACAGTGAAGTTTAATGAGGAACAAGCTAATTGATGGACTAATTATTTTTTCTCAAATTTCCAAACAATTAATATAAAACACCCAAATGCTTAAAAATTATTTGCACATCCTCAACAAATAAGAGGTAAACGAACACCTGGGTTTGTCACTCCTAGAACTACACTACACTCACACCACTTTTATTTCTCAAAAGGAAAATGCATGTCCATGGGTTAAAAAAGATAAGGCTTGCTTAAATGGGAATTGTGGAATGCAGAATCTTTGCAAAGTTTAATTCATAAAGTAAAATAAAGTAAAAGAAGTATAGCTAAATATATAGGAGACAACCAGAATTAGATTCCCAGCGTTCTGACAAAATGAATTTATCCAAGCTTCCAGGATGTCAAATTTACCTCAGAACACACTTACATTTTTCTGTTCTATCTTTTCAATTTGATGACATTTCACAGAGACTGCTGTGTCATAAGCAAATAGGTTGCTACTTTTATAAAATGGCTTTGTCAAGCTCAGAATTTAAGAGAGAAATACAGTTCTGATTCTGACACCTTGTTTCAATTCACTACCAATCATCAGATTAATTATTGCTCAAGATGTAAAATAACCTGGAACAACTTTTGTGCTCTATAATGCCCTTTTTTGCCTCACTGATGTAATCAACAGAAGAATAAGAAAAAGGCTGAGATTCTTTCCATTATAGAAAACAACTGTGTTCAATAAAAACCATTTCACAGGTCTTCTTTAACTCCATAAATACTTTTGAATGACATTTTGGTCTGATCGATGTTTTCTGTTGACTTGCATAAAGCTGCAAATCGTTGCCTGTCATCTGCTTGTAATAGGACATATATGCAGGATATATTTAACTGGGTACTTTATGAATTTCATCTATCTGGAAAAATAGCTGTTTTTAAAAAGGTAAGAAATAAGGTACAGGTCTGATTCTGCAGCCCTGATCTTGAGTTCCATCAACTTATACTTAGTATAGATAAAAATTCAAAGGAATTATATACAGTCATTAATTGACTTAGGAAAGTTTTTTTTTTGCCTTCTAAACACCATTTCAGAAATTATATAATAGGCCAATAACAAGAGTATTTGGTCAACTTAAAATTATTTTTTACTTGCTTCAACTTCTACAATAAATAAACACAAGAAAATAACCAAAATAAACATGCTGTAAACCTCAATAGGGAGTTGATTTACTGTCAAGAACTGCTTTCTGTGTCCTGCACTGCCCCTTGCTGGAGTACTTTACAAATGTGACAGTGTAAAGTCTAATAGCAATACTAATTAAAATGTTTTATTAGTATCTGAAATATGAAATAATTTAAAGATACAATGATTGCACAGTTTATAACATTGCTTAATCCACAGTTTATTGTCATACATGTGGGTTTCTTTTCTGTAAAACTATTGACCATTCCCCTTTGAATATACTAGTTTTGATCCCTGCAGAGCTGATGAACATTGTTAACTTTTTTTTTTTCTCATAAACAATTACTATTGAAAGAAGAACATAGTAAAATAAACCACACAGAAATATTGCTGCTTTACTGTTAATGAAAAGTGGTGAGGCAAGATACAAAGTCAGGCAGATTCTTTCACAGAAAACATAGGTCTAAGATGTACAGTAAATGTGAACATGATCTGTATACAAAAATGAGAATTAAAAAAAAAAAAAAGCAATATCTCTTACCTGGGAAACTCCTTTAGTATTTCCTGTTATCCTTCAAAAAAATCTGTAAGTCTTGTGTCTGTTCCCTTTGTGTGTGTTACTCGACATAGATCCATTAATTCATTCTCACAATTCCAAGCTTGACAAAATAAAAACACTTGAGCACCTGTGTCTGCAACTGCATTTTCCAGCTTTATGGTTCTGATCATTGTTTGATTTCTTTGAAGTTTTCCATCATGTATAATATCCAACCTCCAAAGAAGAACTTGTTTTTACAAAACTTTGAAAGGTCATTTGTACAACATACTTTTGTATATACAAAAACAGGATTACGTGTTAGAAACTCAGTGAACGCTTTCCTGCATTAAAGTAAATCCTACCACAATGCAACTTCTGACAAAATTATTTGTAATATTCCTCGTCTACTCATAATTTGTTCAGTTGTGCTGGTATTTTTAATTGAATCCTAACTGCATATATTTGAGGTTTGAAGAAAGGCTCTTCTATGATGCCAGATTTATGTAAGCCCGATGCAAGTTACTCTATCCTTGTTTTTCAGTGGGAACAATCCTTTGTTGGTGAATGAAGCCAAGGACTGACCTTCCTTGAGCTCTCCCTCTGAAACTTCACATTCTTATTTGTCAACAAATAGTAAAACGCTCTATTGTACACTTGGTCTTTGCACTGAACTGAGTGACATCACTCCCCTGAAAGATGGGGGCAGTGCAAGGGTCAAAACAACTTGGCTACACTGCAAATACTGCCTTCAATTTTAAAATGCACAGGGGAAAGAAAAAAAAGAAAAAGAGCCAAGGGCAGCTAGTTATTTAAATGCCTTTAAGAATTTGCAGGAAAAGCCTGAAGGAAGAGCCTAGTCCTGGCCATACTGACAGCAGAGGTCCCTCTGACTTTCTCGAAACTTTGATTTCACCCTCAGACTTATAAAGCTACTTGGGAATTTGGCCCGAAATATAAAAGGGAAAAGTGGCAACAACAGGAATTTAAATGTACCTCTTAAATAATTCTCCATGCTGACAGATCTGTGAGTGGTAAGTACATTACGAGAACAGAAATTACTAAAAAATATAAAGCAATATTGGAAAAGAGCACCACCAAGCACCTGCATACCTTTAAGAACTTGGAAAGAAAATAAACTATAATTTATTAACTCTGGTCTGTTTCTGTGTGCCATTATAGGTATTGATTTAGTCTCTCCTCTTTTTTAGACCATGAGGTCTGACAGTGGTCTGCTGACAGAGGTCCAACATGCAGCAGCTGTGTTTTCCTGCTGTCCCCATCCAGGAACACATGGGGTGCAGGAATAAAGCTGCAAACATCATGAGGTGCTCTCTTCTCTTAGCTCACTCGAGGGAAGCTCAGTGGGGCTATTTAAAATGGCAGCTTGCTGCCACAGCTGATTACACATCTTCTCCAAGATGGAGCATCATCAAAGAAAAGAAAAATCTATGTTTTTCAGAGTGGAGAGCTCCATGTGAAAGCCAACTTTAAGCTTGCCAAACACACCAAGCCCCTTTCCAGGAAGTCTGCAGAAGAGCAGTACTGTGAATAAGAATCTGGATGCTACCACGGACATAGCATGACAAAAAGGATGACAGTAAGTCTCAAGGGTACGACAGTGTCACTGTGTTTCATCAGTATAAAATGAAGCAGCCCAACTCCCAATTTACTTGTAAGGCTAGACTGAGGGGGACAGAAGGGCTAAATCTTACTTCTGTTTTTGGCATCAGTGTAACTGGGCTGGAACACTCTGCCTATTTCAAGCATCCAAATTTCAAGAAGGTTATTGAGAAATTGGAAAAGGTTCATATGAGAGCCTAGAGAATGATTATAGAATTAGAAGACATGCCTTCTAGTGAAAGACTCCAGAAGGTTAATCTACTTAGCTCATCAAAGAGAAGGTGAAGGGTTGGGTTTTAATCATAGTCTCACATCTAATATGAGAAGCAGAAGTTTGACAGTAAAAGAGTTTATCTTCCTCCTAATTATCAGAGGTCCAGTGGTTGAAAGCTGAATATAAATACATTCAGATTCAGAACAGACGGAAGGTAGACTTGTTTACTAGTGTATTTAATTTTAACCAGGAATGATAATTAACTACCGGGGGAAAAAAAAAAAAAAGTGTGCTATATTTTCCCAGTAATGTCAAATCAAGATTGATGCATTTCTAAAAAGCTATACTGCAGTTCAAGTACAGCTATTGGATACAGGTTGTGTTTTTTACTGAAATATTTAAATAACACAGAATGAACTTACAGAAGCAATGTCATCAACATATTGTACTAAAGGTAATTACCATGATTTCTGAATGTAGGTCCTTTAATTCAAAACTAGTTCTGCTTAAACCTGAATTTAAAAAGATGCCTACAGAAAATGAAATCACTAAAAGGACGTAACTAACAGCAACTTGCAGATGGAATGTGAATTTAGCCAACTGCAAAAAACATACACAATATCCACTTCATTAAGGGCTATATTCTGAGACTGTTTTGCCACAAAGCTCTCCAAATAATTCCCAGTTATTGATTTGCAATGTCGAAGTGGATGAATGTCACTCTGATAAGGATGATGATAAGAATGAATGCTTCAAAGTTGAATGATTGTCCATAGCTGTCTGGCAGATAAGCTTCTGAACATGCTTGATATTACTGGGAAAATACAACATAAAAATTGAACTAGCTATTGCTCTAGTCTTAAAATAAACTCCTTTGTATATGCCTTTGCCTTCACCAATTACCTGCAGACCTAAATTTAATAAATAAAAAAGTTTATTCTTTACATCATATTAGCTAGTAAATAACTTTTTAGTGGAGCAAAGAAAACATTACAGTGACCTGACAGGCCTTAATAGTAACCTGGAGGTATGCCAAAATCTGCCAGTTTTTATTTAGATTAACTTTTATTATCTGCTTATCAGAACCTGAAAGTATTGACTGCAGAAGTGTCCATTCCTTTTGTGTGTCAAGCTTGGAAAAATGGTTGTCAGTCAGGAGTCAGATTCCTATTGTTGCCTTGACATAGAAAAAGTGGATTTCACTAGAGGCAGCCTAGCACTTTCTTCATTTGCTTCACAATTGGCTTCACAATTTGTTGCCCTAGGAAAATAATCTAAAAATACATAATATCTCATTTTAGCATGCATATGTTGTTGAATGCTTGCAGTATTTTCAGCATTCTCTTACAGTTAAAGGTGAGAGCAAGATTCTTTTGCCCTGTCAGCTGGGATCACAGGATCAGCCTAGCAGAAAGGTGCCATGAGTAGCAGGACAATAACACTGCAACCCAGCACTGCCTAGGGCTGATGTCCCATTTGAATCTCTGGAGCCTGTCCAAAAGGAAAGGGAATGGACATGATGCTCTAGGGCTCAGAAGAGGTTCATGGTGCAGGTCCATGTCCCAGACGAGCTTGAGAGTCCTTTTCTTTTCAACATATTGTGTTTATTTTTATGGTATTGCTGTCTATTGATTTTATCTTTTTAGAAAAGTTTAGTACTAAACCTCTTTGTTTTTCCACATAGTAATAGGATAGTCTTATCAAGAGAGACATTAAAGCAGCCAGTATTTTCTGAGCAAATCTGCATCAATCCAGGTTAGTAAAAAAAAATATAGGTTACTACAGAGCTTAGGAAATGAAACATTGATCCTAGGCAGTCGCACTAAGAGCTTTACAGGTTTAATGTTTTACAGCTATGGAGGTGTATGTTTGTATATTTCTAAACTGCTTAAATCAGTGGGATGCAATACTATAAGCCTTGAGGATCAAGCTTATTTTTGAAAGTTCAGGGGACAATAACAAATGCTGACACAGATTCTCTGTACTATTCTGAGCTGTATTTTTGAAAGTGTAAGTTGAATTCAAAATATTTTTACCTCAGATAGACTCTTGCAGACTTTTTTTCTCCAGATAGGCTTGGGAAAAATCCTTACATTTTCCTGTCTTGCCATATTGTGGAATTTTTTTCCCATCAATTATTTTGGGCACAACACAGCTCCCCAGCATCATGGCAAGGTGAACAAGGCAACTTGCCAAGAGTCAGGAGCTTTTTTCTGATGTTTTGTTCACAGAGGGATACATGCTGTACAAAGGGTGAAGTTGCAAGGTCTAAGCAGATTTTGCCAAGTTATTTTTGTGTCATTTCAGTGACCTGAACCGGTTTGCTGTGGATCGCACTCAAGTTGGCAGAAGGTGGGTGGTGTGAGCATGACTTTGAGGGGCACTAACAAACCAGATGAAGTCACACCATGAAACTCAGTCTAGAGGAGTTCTTTTTTCTGCTGTTTAAGGGAACTGAGTCACAGAGGAGTCCTCCTGAACAGTTCAAGAACAACAGAGCCAAAGCAAGGGAAAACAGTCAGCTCAGGGGTGCTGTGTGACAGAGCCATAGCATAAGAATACGTTCTGGCAGATAGACAGACAGAAATAATCATTTCATTGCAAGATTGTTTTAGAGGTTTCTGTTTAGCCCTACCTAGCAATAGCAACCAGAAAATCCTGTTAAGCCACAGCATCAGTAATATACACAGAGACATCCTTCTGTAGAAGGAAAAATGTGAGGTCAGTATGAACTGGGGCCTAGGGACGAAAAGGTGTGATTGGATGACACTGCATACATTGCTGCACAGCAAAGAGACATGCTCATCCAAGTTTCATGAGGAGCAACAACAACATAGGCCTTCAATTCTTTCCCCACCAAGTTATACAAATATGCAAATTTAACTTCAAGTTGTTGATTTTTAATCATTTGTAGTGGAGACATCACAACTACTACCCTCAAACTAATGCTTTGAAAACTATGATTACTAGGTAATGGTCAATAAAAACCCCACATACAAATTTTTGTGCCAAAAGGGGCAAGCTCTGAATATGTATGCCAGCATACCTTATTACTTGTTAAAGCCAAGGTCTCAGGAATAGTATGCTCACAGGAAGCCTCATTACAGAGAATAAACTATCTACCACCTAGCAAAAAATGTATCTGAAAATACACTGTGAAGAAGCTGAATATTGATGTACTGCATTTAAGTCCAATGGGAAAAACTGTCAATGATTCCAAATTTCAGTAATATCTGTGTTAGCTGAGTTAATTGGAAGTCTTACCTATAACCTTTTCTGAATATTTCCTCTTCTTGCAATGATCTGTTATTTCTTTGCTTGTTAATAGAACAACAGGTAGAAATTTCCCAAGTGACAGCCTGCTCTGCAGGCTGGCTTATAAACACAGAGGAGAACATTACAGCCATCCTACGTTAAAGCTATTTTTCTGGGGATACAATTTCTAATCTTCCTAACCAACTTGAAATAACCTCAAATACTTTGTTTTGCTATTAGAAAGGAAGAAAAACAGCACATCAATTTGTTGATTTTTTTTTCTTTGAATGAATTCTTGGATAGCACAAAGACCTGTTTCAATTATTTTAAAACTTCAATAGTCTGAAAAATGAACACTTGGAGATGCTGTGCCATAGAGCTGTAACTGAAGGGAATGCAATTATATAGTGGTAGAAGGAAAATACACTGGTAGGGAGCAAAAATTATTTCATTGGGAGATTTTCTCTGTAAGGTTTCCATTCATCCCTATGCAGGACTAAAAAGTAGAAAAGATTGTAATGGAAGAATATGCACTAATAAATATAAAGTATATAAAGGCTAGACTACTGAAGTACGTTTTTTGTTTTTTTAATTAAACAGAGCAGAGTATGTATAAGGACATAAGCTTTCAATATATTACTGTTTGTTTTCCCTAGTTTTTTGGCAGAGAAGTTATTTTTATAAATAAGAAGCATAACAGGATGTTTTTCCTTAATTTAAAAGGTCTTACGTCCTTCTCAGAAATCTTAACTCTATTTGGGTCTTTAACTCACAGTAGGAGTTTTTGTAGCTCCTCATTATGCAATTCAACAGAGGTATAATGGGATCTCTGCTTCACAAGAGAGGGAACATGACACAGGAACACTACAAGCTCAGAGCAGCATTATAATCCTAGTGGAGCAGGCAGATAAAGTTTCTTTGTTGGAAGTCAGTTCTGGTCCAAATTCTTTTATGTTTAAGGTGAAACTGAAACTTGTAAAAAAAATTAAGATTGAAACCTTCCCATCTAAACTATAAATCTTATGATTTATCATTAGACATAAAGCTGCCAATGGATATATCTCCAATGGCTAAGAATGATGGAAAATCTGTATTACCTGTCATGCACACATGTTTGCTCTTTAAACTTTTCCTATGTTTCCCTTCCTAGCCCTAACCCTCATCCTTTCACTTTCTTACAATACTAATATGCTTTTAATGAAACTTGTCTATGTGAATTAAATTGTACTTGAGGTCAGAAGAATTCAAATGCTCTATTATATTATCCTGTTTTTGAGTCTGGATTATTTTTCCCGAGAAAAAAAAGGCTTCAGCAGGAAGATGTTGCAACTGGCTCACAGCTGCATGAAGAAAAGATGTGAGAGCAGCACTCAGAACATCCAATTTAGATATGAGTAAGTCTTACTTGGAAAATTTTAGAGAATGCTAGGATAAGAAGGTTATCTGCAGACCAGCTGTATGACAGTCAATAAAATGTAAGCATCCTTTACAAAGGATGGTTGTATCAGAGAGAGTGCATTAACAAAGAGAATGAGAACCTCCAATTCAAAATCATTTACAAAGTTGTTGTACCAGATAAGAAGCAGCTAGAGTTCAGGAGTGTATCTCTTATAAAACATTATTAGATTCCTTAATCTTAGGAGTGATGAGTATTTACTCTAGAGCTCCTGAATGTATCTGAAGATTTACATACATTTATTCCAATAATTTAACATTTGACAAAATACTGATACAGCTTGTAAACCTTCCCTTGTGGAGGCACAGCAGCCTTCCACCAGTAGAGCTGACAGTCAGTACATCAAGTCACATAAAAGAAAATGCGGAATCATCTCTTTTTCTACTAGAATCACTGCTGCATACCAGAACTCCTGCTTCTGGGGAAATGATCAGCCAGAGGCCTCCTCCCCTGCTCCTTGTGTTCTTGCTGGGTGGCCCTGGTAAAACCTCAACACAGATACGAAGTCTCAGCACAAGAGAAAATGTCTTTAATGTCTCCATGAGCAAAAACACCAGATCAAGGTGGTCTCTGGCCCTAAGGCACTGGACTGACTCCCTAAGGAAGTGTGAATTCCTATGGAATCTTTTCCCAGGGTGCAAGCACCCGAGGGGCTGCGCTCATTGAGGGCTATCTCTGCTGCTTGGTAAGTTATCAGGAATCTATCAAGTATCCCATTTATGAAACATGGAAACAAGGATAACTGAAAAAGGTAACACTAAATGACCAAAAGGATGGAAAAGTAACCAGCTGTACCAAAACCAGAGAGTGAAGAAACTGAACTCAGTGACATTCCTGCTGCCCTCCCCAAGGAGGGATGTAGAATTACATGCAAATTCCTACTGCTAAGACTATCTTCTCTTACTTCTTTGATTATGATGATTGTTGGAATGTAAGTATATCATAAAAAAACCCCAAACCCAGCATATAATATCTAATTTACAAGAAGAACAAAGTTGATGAAGTTCCTTAACTAAAAGTTATATTCTTAGCTCTTATTCGAAAGTGGCCCACTTTACCAGATAATATGATTTGTTCTCAGCTCCTACTTGAGAAGGAAATACGTGTCCACCTGCTCCAGATATAGTGCATTTCTTGTAGACCTCTATGGTGAAAAATGATCAATAGCTTGGTAGTTTTATGCAGCAGGGTCTAAGCAATGAGAAAACTGCAAGCTTGCTTTGCAAACCAGAGGCTTACTTGGAGCCTCCCACATACGTTACCACTTCTGAAGAGCTCAGTTCCTGCAAGCAGAGCAGTTTATTCCTTTCTTCTTTGAACACTATTACCTTTTCTTCTGTCTTTTATAGTGTTGGGGTTTTCTGCCTCCCGATTACTGATTTTGATGTAACACTTGGTGAAGCAAATACACATCTGTGGGCTAAGAAGTGCTAACACTGCAGTATCTACATTTTAGCAAATGTTACCTTCAATAAGCATGCTTCATTGGAGACAGCAAGAGTGTGTTTGTGTGGAACTAGTCTTCTGGAAAAAAGAAATTGAGCCATTTTGATAAGATAATTTCCACCTAATATTTTAGATCTGCAATGAAGATGTCTGCAGTCAAGCTAATACCCTGTACTTTCTTTAGAGTCAATGAAGAGAAATAAAAATTTGGACTATGTGATTTATGTGACTGTTTTTAAACACATAATTTAGAATGGACTCATGTACATCCTACAAGTGTTTGTTAAGTTCTATGAAATAAAAAGGTGTCAACTGAAAAGCTTGGCTATGTCAACATTTACACTGTAAACATTTATTTTGGCATTGTGAATCCCACCATTTCTAAAATAGAGTAAGAAAAAAGGGAAAAAAGAAAAAAAAAACAACTTGTGAAGCAGATCTGATTGTTAGAACTGTGTCTTGAAGAGCTGGAAAATTGCTCAATTCCTTGCAGTTCTCTAGCTGTGCTGCACAACTCCGTAATTTGAACCTTCCTTCCATCTACAACTGGATACTGTTGATTTAATTTCACACAGATACTAATTCATTAACAATCAATTTAATCAACTAAGCCCAATCAATGCAACTCCAACTACAAATTTGATTTGTTGATTGTACTAGTCTCTTGTAATCAGTTTTGTAAAAGAAAAAAGTTTACAGGTTAATTGATTTTTATCCTACTGGCTTGCTAAATTTCCATAAAATACTAAAAAGAACATTGAGAACTTCTGCCCTTAAAAAGAAACAAAATCTGTAGCAAGAATATATATAAAGCGACTGAATCTTTTGCCACTTTGCCATGCCACCAACTTACAAGAGTCACCCAGAGAAGTTCAGTAAATTAAAGCACTCTGAAATGATAATGAGATTCTCCCACCAACCAGTGGGAACTGCTAGAGGATAGGTAAAATGTGATACAGAGGTATTTGTCTCACAAAGAAAAACAAAACACCTGTCTGAAAGACACAGCACAGAAATTTGTTTTTGTTTCAACTAGCAAATACATTTGAATGGTCAGAGCTTATAGAAGAGCACTGGAGCCCTTTTTGGTTTCAGACCAAAAAATGATACTGGGAAATTATTTATCCTAGAATTTTACTCTCTCAATTTCCTCTATTCCAAATTACAGAAGTTTGTTTTTTTTTTTCCTTCCTGGACAACAACTCACAAGAAGGGGAAGCTCTTAAGGGGACAACAGGCAACAGTTTAAGGAGGTCTTTTGACTATGATTGACAGATTAAGGTCACCTAGTTTTATGTGTCCTGAAGTACAGAAATAAGAAAATCCCCCCAAACCAACAAAACCACACTGGATTCCTTAAAATATGGGAAGAAATTTGAGTCTTCGAAAACAAGGATATGAGCAAGAACTGCTACCAAAGGATACTGAGGGAGATGAGATCTTTCTCATACTTCCAGAATTGTTCCACCTATGTTTATGGTTCCTCAGCATCAAAATATTCAAGGTGAGAGAGGTAAAAAGGCATTTGTGGGCAGTGGTTGTAGTACCAGTCTATTGATACACAGTCTATCCATTCTGTGTGTTTTAGTGCACAATTTCCAATGATGGTTTGTCAGGTGTGCATGAGGAACTTCAAAATATATTGAGGTTGTCATATGATCCAAACTGGGTGTTCAGCTGCAATTTGAAGAGTATTTTCTCTGCACCGGGGATGTAAATCTGTGAAATTGGTTGCTCTGTGTAGTGGATTTAACCCTGGCTGGATGCCAGGCACCCACCAAAAGCTACTCTATCACGCCACTTTACAAGAGGACAGTGGGGAGAAAATGTAACCAAGGGTTCATGAGTTGAATAGGGACAGGGAAAGATCACTCACCAAATACTGTCATGGGCAAAACAGGCTTGAATTTGGGATAGTAACTGAATTTATTATTAATAAAATCAGAGCAGGATGGCAAGAGGTAAAATTTTACAGACACCTTCTGCCCCTCCTCCCTCCTTGCTCTACCTCCTCCCCTGTAGTGGTGCAGGAAAACAGGGAATGGGGTTATGGTCAGTTCATCACACATTGTTTCTCCTGCTACTCAGGAAAAGGAATCCTTCTCCTGCTCCAATGTGGGGTCCCTCCCAAGGGCGACAGTCCTCCATGAACTACTCCAATGTGAGTCCATCCCACAGGCAGCAGCTCACAATGCTGGTCACTTATTCATGGGGTGCAGCTCTTCAGGTACAGCCTGCTCCAGGGCGGGACCCCCATAGGTTCACAAGTCCTATCAGGAAACCTGCTCCAGTGTGGACTCCTCTCTTCATGGGTCTGCAGGTCCATGCCAGGAGCCTGCCAAGCACAGCCTCCTCTCACACATTCACCTGCTCTGGTGTGGGATGCCCCACGGGCTGCAGGCACACAGCTGCTCACCATGGACTGTACCACAGGCTGCAGAGGAATCTCAGCTCTGGTGCCTGTAGCAGCTCCTCCCCTTCCTTCTCCACTGGTCTTGGTGTCTGCGGGGCTGTTCCTCTCACATATTCTCACCCCACTCTTCTCTGACTGCAATTACTTCTGCACAATAACTTATTTTTTCCTTCTCTTAAATCTATCATCACAGAGGCATTACTATCATCTCTAATTGGCCTTGCCTTGACCACCAGCATGTCCAGCTTTGTGGCTACCAGGGACTGACTCTGCTGGACATGAGCAAGCTTCTGGCAGCTTCTCACAGAAGCCATCCCTGTAGCCCTCCCACTACCAAAACCTGGCCACAAAAACCCAATACACCATATCACTGCCAAAAGATAGCAGAGATTTTCGTAGAACTCATCAGCCAAAATAGTTATTTTGTCTTCTAAACCAAGGTTCTAATACTGATAGAACCACTCCAATATGTACCTAAGCATCAACGGAGGAATTAAATCACAAAATGGCCAACCATAAAGTTTTTGCCAGTGTGCTAGCTCCATAGCTATAAATAGTAAGACAGAACTGAAGGGAAATTGCAATTTTTCCAGTTTTCATTCTTGTGAGTTAGGACATCAAAGCTAATCCAGAGTAGAAAAGTAACCTCACAAACTGGATATATAAATATGACATCCAGCAACACTTCATATGCTCCAATACTACTTCCAGCAAAGTAAGGTGCAAGGGGAAAGAAATCTCTTATGCTTACTGCTGCTACATCCGATTTCCACATGCATAGCTGACCATGGCTCAGCTCTGAATATTTTATGATCAGTGTAATAAAGGTATTTATACACAAAATTCATGGTTGTACCTACTAAGCAGTTTGATCAGTGGAGTAGAATACATCAGTATGAAATTGCTGAAATTACCAGCACTGCACCTTAATGGAGTGGGGAACACACTGTCTTGGCATTAGGGAGTTTTCTATCAATATAATGTAAGAGTGTTCAAGTAAAAGTATTTTGATCCATAAAGAAAATAAACTTCCTCCTCGCCCAAAAAGTCCTTGTGCTCAACTTAAGTAGCAATAACAGGAAAAACCACTAGATCTTAGTGATTAGCTTTGTCTGTTATTTTCTTTCTCTTAGATTTTCTACACTCACACAGGCCTATCCCAGGTCTTTTAAAGGATATAAAATACAACTGTGGTTACTTAATTTCTGAAGGCAATACAAAAGAAAAGAGAGAAAAAAGAAGTAAAAGGCCAAACCCCCAGCTGGATTAAAGCAAGCTGTGGTCTCCATGTTTTCCCAAGCACAGACACAGACAGTCAGTATTTCAGAAAGAAGGAAATTACTTCTGACCTTGCACATGAGATAGTCTGGCTATCTGGTCATTACAAAAAGAATGATCCTCTCTGATCTGAACTAACATGGAAACTCGGCCTGTCTTGAATTATGTTGAACATGGAAATTCAACAAGGGATATTCCCTTCTGTCCTTTTTACAGTTTATTTTAAATTTAATTTATAAAGCAGTGCCCTTAATCTGCTTATAAACTTGTTTTTTAATGGTCAGAGTTGTGCAGCTATCAGAGAAAATTGTACACATTTTAAACAACTACCTAACAGAGTATTTACTCTAGAGAAATAGTTTCATCCAAAAAAGGAATTTCACCTTCACTGGAAAATATTTTCACTTTTTATAATTTCATAAAGGTTTTTTAAGGGGAATTTGAATCTTCAACTACTATTCCTCAGTAGCCACTGAGAGAAAGAAATGGAAAGTAACATTCTGTTCTTCAGTGCTTCAGCAGTGCCCTTGTTTTGTATTTTTATGGCTTTAGCTAATATCTCACTTGCTTCTTCCTCCTTTGTGTCATACACCTGTCTTTTGTCATTTCTGTGACAGCCATTCTGTTCTTTAAACATGTCTTTCCCTTGCATCTAATATAACCACAAGCCTAGCTGCAAAGTAGAAGCTTCTCCCTTTCACTTGAGCAAAACTCCTGTGAATTTCAGTGAGAAGATGGAATCCTGTTTGCTAAATTTTCAAGTGCAGATGCCCTCAGCAAAAAGGACAAACATGCAAATTTCAGTGGGAACATCCTTACCAAGATCTGCCTTTGGCCACAGAGACAATTCCTCTCCCAGCCTGTGAAGAGGGCTATGGGGTGCATGGAGACATGCAAAGTTAGTCAGTTAATACTTGTGCTGTTGATAACTCAGCTCCCATTCATGGAAAAAATACCCACCAACAAAGCAGCAACTTTCATTCAAGAATAGTTACGCTTTCAAAAGGACTTATCTTACCCAACAGCAGAAATCAGCTCAGGAAACTGATTTCCTGAGCTGATCAGCTCAGCTACTCTGCATTGCTATGGTGCTAATTTACAGGGTGGCTTTCCTCATTTGAGCCAGATTAACTTAAGGGGCATTAGCTTGAGTGTATGCAATTTAAAGCAATTCTTTAGTAAGATCAAGTTCTATCAAGTAGCTTTTACCATAACCTTTTAACCTTTATTCCAGTAGTTCCTTATCAGGAACTGATTTGAAAAGAAGAGCTTTGTCCCTAACCCTAATGGAGCAGTGCACTGGGGGAAAAAATAATCAAACATTTGCCAGGTATTTTAGCATGCTGAACTTGCTGCTCCCACCTACATTAGAATAGAGTCACAACAGAGTAATTTTTATTTTACTTGCTGTTACTATGTGCTGTGACCTCTAGGTTTTGTCATTTTTACCAGTAGGACCTATTATCATGAGTGCTTTTTGCTAGCCAGTGTAAATCCTTGCCAGCCAGTCCCCTCAGCCTCACTGAAGCAATCTGCCAGCAAATCATAACAGTATCATGTGCTATGAATATTTTATAGTTTACTTATTATAATTGCCCAAGCACTAAGGTCATGCTGGTCACAGCTGTTAGGATATTTTGTCCCCTATGAAAAGCAGGCTGAAAAGCGTGTGAAACCCGAGAATATTCTCATAATTTGGTTAAAGAAGTATGACTAGGACTAAGAAACAGATGGATTGATGAGCTTCTCCAGTCCACAGGGCTATTAAAGCACTTTCATGACACCTAACCTCTTTTCACCCTGCTCACACATCTGCCAGGTGCTGTGTAAACACACTCTGGGTCTGGAGATATGCAGTGACCATTTCATTGGTTTCTACAGTGGGTTCTGTGGTACACACTGAAGTGGAAGGTTGAACAATTAACCCGCTTCAACGTGGGAGGCTTTTAGGTCCAAAGACGTGCTCCTCTCAGGAGAAACACTAACCTAATAAAAATTTTACTTTAGCAGCTTCTTTTAGGATTTTTGCATCACAGGACCTGATTTGCATACCAGCCTCTGGAACACCAGACAACTCCAATACACTTAGCAAAAATGTAAATGTGAAGGTTGTCGGGCACTGGATTTCCCTGTGTTCTTTCAGGTTATCTGTCGAAATTCCTGCACTGTATCACAGTTCCAGATTCAACATGTTCTATGCAGCTGGCAAAGTTATGTTCCTCTCCTTTTCTGGCAAGGCTGAGATAGATGCCAAACATATATGGAGCATGGATGTATCATAAAGATTCTCAAGAAAACTTTAAAGACTTCTACTAGAATAGGGCATCCCCTGAATGCAAGCAGAAGCACGGTGTATTGGGCACATTAGGGAAAAGAGCAATACTCAGGAAGAGACAAAAAACAGTCTTGTCTACCAGAAAAGGGAAACTAACTTGATTCTGGTCATCTTTTCCTAGGACAGGCTATAAAGAAGTGGAAAAATGTAAGTCACTTTGTTTCAGCACTGTGTTTAAAGACAAGAACACCTTCACAGGTACACTGGAGTTATATCACAGTTAGTTCCAGCAAGAAGCACATGATGTCTGCAGCATGTACTGCTGTGGTAATGCAGCAGGTTCTTAGAGATTCACACAAACCCATCTTTCTGTGCAGGCCATTCTGGTATTCCACAGGCTGTGATAAGAGCTGCTGGGTGGAGGCCTGCTTGGGATGTGTAGCTGTGCTCTAAGCACTAAAAGCAGTTGGGAGTCCTGTTATGAACCTCTGGAATTCGGTGTTGTGGAAAAATAAGATTATGGCCTGCAGATTCAGAACAAACATGATATTCCTGCCAGAAACAGGAGACAATGACTACAGTAGCATTCATGTTCAAGAACAGGCAATTCTTAGCTGTCACGCATATTGAAAATTGGCAGGAATCCCTAAAACAGAACATTTGCTAATGATTTCTGTCTAGGTCTAACCATATTTAGCACAGAAAGCAGTTTACCAGATTTATTAGCATATACACTATATACAGTACATCGTACACTATCTGTCTCTCTGCACCTCAGTTTCTGATGGGATTCATCATTAGAAATTAGAAAAAGCAGAACAGAATAAAGAAGCCATTACAATTCAATAAATACCATGAAGCTACCACTAGAGAAGTAGCCTAAAGCAGGAATGCCATGTATTAGATTTATTACACATGGTGGCTTATGCTTTTTATGGATTTCCTGTAAAGATTTTGACTTGGCAAATTCATGTTGAAAATAAAGCGGCACATAATGTTTCACATTTTTGCTGATTCTTCTGCTGGTGAATGACTTTTGGTATGGAATGCAGTAATGCATCAAGGCTATTTCTTAGATAAGTTAGTTACAGTCAGCTGCTTTTCTAGAATAAAGGTATCATCAGAAAGTTCTCTACCTGATTCCCCTAAGAAAAGGAATCTTGCAAGCACAAATAAAGTGAAAATATGACCCTTTCCCTAAAAAAGTTTATTACCATGCCTTACCAGCTGTTGAAATGTTTTCGAAAGTTTAGTGCAAACGTGAACTGGCACTTATATATACACCTAGAATGATCTGTAGAGATACTAAGGTTGTGTGTCTATAACATGTTCCCAACTGTGCTGAAATAGATGTAGGATTGTTTGAGAACATTTACCTTACATTGATGTGAAAGGTCTTGGACACATCTAGAATGTAAGTAATATATTTTTTTCTAGGAAAAACTTTTATATATTTTTCTTTTCAGGAGGAAAAATGCCTTTATATCATGGATAAAGCATTATAAGCGTGTTTTTTTCCTTCCAACAGGAAGCCCAGTGATAGATTTGCCTCAGTGGAGGAAGCTGCAGGCCCCATAAGCCTCACAAGACAGCATGCATAATACTCTGCTGAGATAAGACCAAGGAGGAACCTTTATCAGTCAAAATCTGTGAGAAAAAGCTGCTACTGATAAGAACTGTTTATGTAACGTCATTACTCTGGGACTTCCAGGTCAATCTGTTGACCTGGAAGTACTGAACCTGGACAAGCTGCCCCTTCTCCAGGCACACATAGGGAATAAACACCATTTGAGGGCCTTGACTGAACAAACTAGAAGGCTATCTCTGCAGAGGGACTGAGTAACACCACCCAGCACAAACCTGCATGAAGTCACTCTTCTATTTTTTATTAGTAATAATACCTGAAAAATGCCAGGCAATCTTCATTTCCAGTCAAATCTTTTCAGCAGCAGTAATACAAACATTTTGGAGCACAGCACAACTTAGTGATAGTCTCTAACCCAAAAAACCATGTATGTCAAAATGTGCTGTTATGTGCACCATCAGCTGAGAAGTCACAGCAGTATCACTGTCATGGATACTGTAAATCAAGTCAGAACTTCTCCAGCTTAGGCAGCTTGCATTAGAGGTAGCAAATTAAACAAATATGTTGAGGATGCTATTTTAGTGACAATCTTGGTACTTACTAGATGAGCTACAAATATAAGAGAGCACTGGTGTAAGACTTTCAAGTGTGGCTAATGGGGACATCTGCCTATAAGCAACATAAATCACAACATGATTTATTTTATTACTATACAAAGCTTCTAAAATACAATACTCAGCTTCTACACATGGGACATATCTGATAACAAAGATATTTTGCTTTTGAGATGTGCCTCATGTTTACTAAAATACTTCATCATCCTTTTGTTCTTCCGTAAACAAACCCACATCCTATTGCTTCAAGCCAAGTTTCTCACTTTTAAGTCAATCTTACAGTAAGCAACCATGCAATTCTCCCTCTGATTTTGCTCTGAATGGGCAAGCAAGACTGAGTGTCAAAAAACCACTGCTGTCCTTATGGTAAAGGCATATATGTACAGACAATGAGATCTCTACTGCAGCCAATTCAACAGAGTAAAAAAGTAGATGAAGGGAGGCATGGACAAAAACTTTTGCATATTTGGTATACAGGGCTTGATTTTCTCTAAATGACACATGGTTTCTGAGAGTACTGTTCATCAAACTGAACATGACATGATAGTTATCATTCAGATCAGACAGTGTCTGCTGTAGGCACTGGGCATCTGGAAAGGAACCTGAAGCAGGCAGTGTGAGATATTATGCTGAGGGACATGCAGAATACAAAGGCCAAGCCACCCTTGGGTTTCCACAGCTGTTGTTTCTTCAACTGGCTCTGACTACTGGGGCATGGAAAGTTAGATGCTCAAAGACAGCTACTCTCTCACCTATGATTAAAAAAGCCACATGGTACTTTTTGCTTCTGACAGCTGATTTCAGACTGAAGGCTATATATTGTCCCCTTGATGAAGTATGCCCTTGAGTAATATTTGAAACCTGATTTGGTGTTTGTTTAAGTGGAAGCAGTGGACCACAAACACAACTTTCCTTTCCTTCAGCAAAGGAACAGTAAAACCTTCATTAATCAAATGCAATAAATGTAAACGCAGACTCTGTTAACTCAGTGTAAATAAGTGACACGATTACATTCCACTTGGAGGTCAAGTCCAAGGGGATTTGTCAGAGTTCACTTGATAACAGGCTACCCTTCTGCCCTGCCAACTCTTTCCTCTCTCCAAAAAAAGCACATAAAGAAACAGGCACAGACCAAAGAAGAACCAGAACATGAAGTCCACAAGTAATTAATCTTGATTTTGGTGAACTACCTTCTATCTGGAGGCTTGAGGGAGTAGAGGAATTCACCCTCATATGAATAAATAATTCATTCTGCACATGTGTAATGCATCCTCACTTTTACAGAAACACAAGAACACAGTGAAAACAACTGTAAGTTTTTCAAAACATGATTACTTACAGAAATTCCTTTAATACATTTGCTAGCAAACTCGTAGGAAATGATATGCATATTCACAAAGGCAATGAGTACATTTCTCACATTTAATTAGCATGGCAGAATTTCTGCACCAATAACTTATCTGTGAAAATTATGTTAAAGATTTTGCAGATGATATGAAGACATTACAGTAAGAAACACCTAGCAAAAAATATGAACTAATTACATAATGAACCTTGAAAAATCAAGTCCTCACTTGGTACGTCACTGGTGGTATATCAGATATCTACATCAGCAGCACCCAGAAGCAGTAATCTGTTCTATAAACATTGGTGATTATACTTAATAACTAGGTCTTAATTTTGCTGAATTGACTCTCTAGGATTAAGTGTCTGCAGATGCCTCCAGTGCTTGGAATGATTAATTTATGTCAAACCAGGACAGGTAGCTCCCTACAGCACATATTTGTTTTTAAAAAAGTATATCTCACACAATCCATAGTGTAAGTCTTCTTTGCTCTTCCTTAGCCTATAGGCAGATTTTAATGTCAATATATGCCTATATGTCACTTATCCCAGCATATATGGGAGTAAATTATTTTCTAGTACTCACTGGAAATTGAAGGAATCACTGCTCACATGTACATACTGCACACCTGAGATCACGAGGGCTGACCCTACATTAACCAGTTGTGCACACCAGCAAAAGCTGCTCTCTGGAGCAAAACACTTTTTTTCTGGAGATCCCACATCTGCAATTTTCCGAATTTTCAGCTTTTCACTTCAGAGTGGCCCTGGTCTGATTCCACCAGCCGAATACTTGTTTTTAGCTGGGACATACTATGAACACCTCTGGAGACAATATTACAACTTTGTTTCCCCCCAAAGGAAAGCATCTCACTTGTTCTGAGACAGGTCTGAACTGCAAACCAAAGCACAGTGTGTAGGGATAGTTGGGAGAGTTGCATTGAAAAATGCCGTCCTCATTAGAACTAAAAAGTTAATGTTGACATACCCCATCTCACCCAACAATGCTTGTGCTTCAGGGTGGAATTCTCTTTCCTCCATCTCACCTTTCAGGAAAGCTGAGGAGTTACAGCACCAGGGAAATTTAAATGCAATCACCAAACTTCAGCAAATGGCAATAAATCACTTCAATATGTAGCTGCCTCTCCCAGAAAACCTTGGTCAGAGAGTTTTGGGCTTTTGCTGAGTGGCCTTCCACAGAGACAAAATCCTATGCTAATCCAAGATGATGTGAGACAAGATTTCTAAAAATGTGTGTTCTGCAAAATTGTTTACTTGTAATATACACTCAGTGGAAAAGATGAAATATACTTCTGCCTCCTCACTAATTGCAATCCAGCTTACACCAGGGCAAAAACTGGACGGCTTGCTGGAAGATTCAGATACTTGGGTCTGTGAAGCAGACATGCTTCACAGGTGCAGTTAGCTTGCAGCCTGTGTGAAAAAGATTCAGTATTCTCTGTGATTGTGCATATTTTAATTTGATTTAATAGTATTTTAAATCTAGGAATTATTTAAAAAATTATATATTCACATAACTGTTCACAAATAGAATAATGAGACATCCTTCATGGGAGAATAAGAAAAACTATTAAAAAAATATCAATGAAAAATTTGAAGTCCCTTCATGGAATTATCACTGAAAGAGGCAAAGCAGTTTGTGACTGATTTAATGCGGCTTAACCTATAATGAGTAGAGCTCTGGAGTGAGATTCTATGTGATTTTAAGGTGTTTTAAATTACATAAACTGATCATTGTAAATACTTCATAGAATATGGAGATGGGAAATACTCAGTGCTCTCATTCACCTTATATCAGAGTTCCCAAATACAATGTGCTTATTATTCATTAAGATGTGTTCAAAGAAAATAATAAACTACAAAGAAAATAAACTATCTCTACACATTGGAATGAATTCACATTAAAAGAGGACAGCAACATCATACCACACCACTGCCACAGAGCTCCAGTTCTGGCTTAGTTCTGATCCTTTAGGAAGATACAGGAAATAGGTCTAAGAGCAAAATAACTGGGAATGAGTGCCTCCATAAGGACTATGTTTTGATTTCCAGGGCTGTAAAAATTTCTCTCTATCCAGATCTTATTCTGTAAGTGACAAAAATTTCTTTTTCTGTCCCTTCCAGAAAGAACAATCACTGTCATATCATCATTTTGCTTCACAGATACCAGTGATTTTTCTTTTAAACTATCTTAATAAGCAGTACAATTAATTTAAATCAACATAAATCGTTCCTAATCTGCACTTGGTGCTGTCGTGTCTTTTTTCAGCCTAGAAAGAAGAGTTTCTCTTCAAGTTTATTTGTATTGTGTTGATCAGATGAAAGATGTTTACTTTCCTGTCTCATTTTACCTACCTTGTATTTGTAAAGGACATTTCCTCATCTCTGTAACTGCTCCAGCCTTTAGCTGCTTCCTGAGCATTCACATGGTTATTGATTTCTATCTATAGCTGCTTGCCACTATTACACATAAAAACATACCACTAAAAGAGAACCATAAGACACTGAACAGAAAACCTGCAGCAGAAGTTAATTAGACAAAATTCAGAGGGTGATCTAAGGAATTTCAATATACTTATATTTTCACTTCTTGCTTCTTCACTGTCTGCAATAGCCCCTTAAAAAATTATTCCTTCAGAGCCTAGAAAAATCCCATGCATGCTTCTCAAGGAGATTTACTAAGTGCATGCCTAAAGTTTGTGAAAGCAGAGTCACAAGTGTATGCTGCCTTTGAATGTTTTATCTCTTCCTGATACTGATTATAAATAGATTTGCATAAAATTTGATGCATAGGAGTCATGAACTGAAGGAAATAAGCTTGTAATACATGTTTGTATCACAGCCCTATCAGATTTTGATATTAGAAGTCTAAATTAAGGTTAATAAAACATTTTCTCAGTAATTCTGGCAGAAAGTATTGCTTATTAGACTATTTCAAGAACTGAGAAGAGTAATTTGAAGAAGATATATTTGAAGAAGATATATTTGAAGAAGATATATTTGATCTTAAGTTTATTTCTCTCGTTGGATGCTTTCTTTCTTTGAATGTTTTCTTTCACATTGATTATTGCTGTGTTAGTCAAGCTCTTTTTGATTATAGCCGCCTGTGATATTTCTACTGAGATTAAATTCAACTTTTAAAATGGGGGTTTTTAAAATTATTTTGAAGAGTTTTCTTTCTACTTTTCCTCTTTCTACTTTCTCAGTAAAATTAGGAGCTCTTTGGAAATGCTAAACCCTCCTTTAGGCATGCCTATTATGCTCTTTAAAACAGCTTTAATTCCTACTTTAGAAAAGTACAGGGAAGTAACCAAAAAATGGAGTGCTGTGAGTATAATCTCACCACTGTTCAAAGTGCTTAAGCCATCAATATGATCTGAGGTGTAACTCATTCTTGAGGCATTTTTTACTGTTGCTCATTCTATTTAATAAAACGGAGGAATATGTACAGAAATTATTGTTGTGCTTGGCAGCCAACATTTGTAGAAAAATTAGAGAATGTGCCATGCCTTGATTTATTATTCAGTGTCATGGATTGCCATAATCCAGGTCTCTAAACAGAGTCTAGAGCAAGACATAAGCATCTGTTTCAGAAATACAACAATAATTCTCTAAAATTTACCCTCTTCTCTTATTTCATCCCCATAAATGAGAATGCTAAATGGGTAAAAGAAAAACAGTATGAGCGTGTGTTACTTAGCTAGAATTCTTTATCTAAATGCAATTTCCCCATGGATTCTCTCAGTCTCCAACCCGAGTACTTGTGTTATTTTCAGAAATTATTATCTTATTTAATGTAAAAGAGCCAAAGCACTACTGCCATGCAACGGGAAATCCCACTGTGCAGGTGTTTATAAACAAAAAGGCCATTTTGGCACTGAAGGCTTTATGACTGTTCCCATTGTTCTAATTCATTGAACACTTAAAGTTTATTATGCAGCTGGCTTTATAGAGCTTCTGACTCATCACTGCTCTTCTTACTTCTTGGCAACCATTTAAAGAGTAAAGTTTGACCCTTAATCACATGTGGGAAAACAAGGACTTGCAGAGTGAGTGTCTAAAAATACTGTGTCACCAGAAGTTTGGAGACACAATCCATGAGGGCTCAGCACTGAGAAACAGCAGGCACTGTGAAAGCTGCTGCTCTAAAGAGATGAGAAAAGATATAAAACAAAGATATACCCAGAGGCATACTCTAGGGCTGATGGGCAGGAACAGAAGACAACAGTTATGGCAAGAGAAGAAACCAAAGATGAGAAGACAAACTAAGAAGAGAATGATTAAGAAAAGGGCTGAAGACAATGCAGAGCAGAAGTAACTGTGAAGCTGTGTGACTGATCTGAGGAAAAGTGATGGAAAAGCAGACATGACATGGTTGAGGCTGAGAGGAATCAAATTCTGATGGAGGTAAGCACAGCCCCTCTGAAAGGATGCAAGGATGTTGGTGAAAACTGGACTATACAGAAAGATGTATCAGATTTCTGAACCCAAAGTAATTCTGGAAGAGTGAGGGAAAGAAAGGACTTGGGATATATTAAACCTATTCCAGCTGTAGATCTAGCAGACCTGAGAAGTATTGAGCTGCACCCACACAACCTCCAAAGCAACTATTATGGTAAGAAAAAGTTGAACAGACCTGTTTAAACTCAACTTTTCAGAAAACTACCTGATCAAAAGTACCAAGAACTACACCACGCCAGTCAAGGCAAATCTCAATCCCAAACTCAAAATGAACCATTCTGTCTTGGGGAAATTGGGGTGGACAGGGAGTCGGCTTACCCTGCAGTCACAGAGAGCTTCAGCTTCAAACCCTGGAAGACACCTAGCTAGGAGGAAAGACATCCTTTAGATTATGGTGAGAGAATAAGAGCTGTCTCCTGGGAACTAAAATGTTAACCAGTTTGTTACAAATAAGGTGTTGCTCTGGATTTTGATATATGGTTGGCTGGCTGCCAGCTACATGCATGATTCTGTTCCTTATCCTCATTATTGATTGGATCCTGTACCCTCCACCCCATCTACTACCTCTGTGCTTTCTGGGTTTCGAGGTCTTTGCAAGTTGTCCCTTCTACCATGTGGTTTCTACATTTGTTATTTTTACATTAAAAGTTCTCTGTTTCGAGGCAACTCCATCGTTCCTGTCTCTCTATATATTACACCACAAACTCCCCAGCTGGCCTGGTTCTGTTGTGTGACTGCTCGCAGCAGACATACTGCCCCATTGTCAGCCTCTTCTTTCTAGGTATAGGATTGGATTTTAAAAGAATGAACAGTTCTGCTTCCTAGAAACTCATCAGAAAGTAGTCTAAACTCTTTGTTTCCCGAAATTCTGTTTCCTGCTTATCATTTCCACTGTGGTAGTGCCTCAGTGTTACCTTACTGTAATAAAGATTGGAAAACCATATGCTACTGTTTCCTACAGGAGAGGAGAACACACCTGAAGTAAGTGTGACAGGGTTACCAAAACAGAATGTGACAGGAACTGCAGATTTAACAGCTTTATAGTCAGAATTTTGTAAGACAGCAAAGTTCTTCATTCTCTAACTTAGACTTAATGTTGAATTCAAATCCATTTTACACCCAAAGTTTCAGAAACCCTAGCAAGGTTTTATCTGCTACTTATAATTTGATATTCATAGCAAATATGTGCTAAAGATTACTGAAAAGGTTTCTCGCATTGATAACCTTAGTGAAAATAATACTGAGGGAGCAAACCAGAATTTTACAATGCAGACTCACATGGATGATAGAATTTCTTTTAATGTACTTAACCAAAGTAAAGCTTGGCAGCACTCCCCTGCCAGAATAAAACTTTATCGCATGAAAGCTGCCCATGTAGCTGAATAGATGGAAATCTTTCATACTAGTTAAATAATATATGCAGCTTCATGCAGAGCAATAAAGTGACTATCTTCAGAATTTCATATTGACAATAGAGAAAAAAAGAAGTAATGGACCTCATTTATTCCTATAATAGTATGGTTTTATTATCTATAGTAAGGTTGTAGCTTACAGTATAATTTGGAGCTTCAGTCTGACTTCTCCTTTTCAGACTGTCTGGACTTTCATCTGATAACCCATTATAATTTCATGTACTCAAAAGGATTGCCTTACAGGTCCTGAGGTCTGAGTGGTACAGTAACATCAGGAACTATCGAGTCACAGGGATCTTTGTATAGGCTTCGAGTTCACAAAGTGGTGTTAGCACTGTGCTCTCTATTAGATCAGGCAGTTCAGCTTAAGTTTATTCACATACGACCTTCACAAAAGTGGAGTGGGGAGACTCACAACACACAGAGGCTTTGTCTCTGAATAAAATACTCTGTGAAAAAAATTCACCCTCCTACCTTATTACGGTAAGTGCCATACACAGAGTAACACAAYTATAATAACATAAGCCTTAGTATACTAACTGATGGGTGCCTACGGAAATGGAACTAGATATTTCAGCTGGTACCTGACAGACTATCAGTCATTCATGTCTTCCCAACAAACACTGAAAGATCTCTGAAAGGAACAATTTCCAACATGAAAAGTTTGCCTTCATTTCTTGTTGAGTAGTGTTTTGGTTTGATCTTTAACTTCTTTCATTTCCTTGCCACAAGGCTCTCCAGGTTCACAGTGTCAGTTATCCTAGGCAAGGATTCAGACAAAAGCAGGATGCCAAGACTGATGAATAAAAGCATCATGAATACTGGCAAAATGTTCATTTCAGAATGCCCCCATTTTCATCATGGGGAAAATGAAGATAATTTTGAATTCCTGCATGTGGTGGAGATAAAAGTAGGGATCTCTGCTTCCAAGCAAGCAGTGAAGGAAAAACAATCGCAGCATCTTGCATGCACATGGCTGGTGTCTAGCTGGCTCTAAAAGAATAGGATGTACTGTAGCCAGGATTTGCAAACACATTGTCATAAATCCCCCTTCTGATTGTTCCACAAAACAGAAACAATATAAAGTGGCATCACAAGCTCTTCTACAGTGCCTGTTACATTAATGCTTGAATACCCCTCAATCCTTCTCTCTAAACACTTGTCAGCTGTACTAACCCCATCTCAGTGGTTCATACATGGGATATTCCAGGAGTACACACAGTGCTGAAATCAGGTTTCTTTGGATAACAGCTGTGCTACACAGTTCCCTCTCTGAGTCTGATCACAGCTGTAAATGCATTCAAGTGGAGAAGGATGCCTTAGTTCAAGATTTAGCTCCTCTGATGTAATCTTTGGTATAGATTTCCCTGTAGTGTCATGGCTTATTTTATCTTGCATTAATATGTAAGGCAGTAGCCATAAAAAGATACCTAACAATGGAACCAGTAACATAAAACTTGTTGTCATTTGGCTTCATGAAACTAAATAAAGCGTGATCAGACAGCTATGAAAGAATCACAGTCAGAGACAGCAAAGCCCAGGATCATCATCTGAAACACATCTGAATAATTTTTGAATTGCATTACATTGTAGCAGGTGAGGATCTATTACACAGATTTATCGGTTCACATTTACCCCTGATATAACTCAGTTAAAACAAACGGTGGAACAAAAAGAATAGCTTTAGTATATTATGTATTAAACTTTTTTATAGCTTTGCTGAGTGAATAAATTATGACAGACAGGTTTGGTTATCTGTTATGGCAATTATTTTCTGCATTGTACATTTGTATTCATAGTAAACACACTGAATGTGTTTTAAGAGAAAGCAATCATAGAGTTGCACACTAAGTTATATATCCAATGTGAAAATTAAAACAAAACAAACATATCCCAAAGGATATAAACATTCAGTCATGGTTTTACAAGCAAAATAAACAAATTGACCAATGTTTCTAAACAGAGAATCTAATCTCCTGCAGTGTTCCTGCAGATTTATTCTGTGGGATTAAAAGGCTGAGGTTTAAGATATTACATTCTTGGACCTCCACCCTCTTAGCAATTACTGTCTTCACAGCAAGGACAGCAGAAACAGCATGTTAAAAAAAGGCAATGGCTCTCTGGCTACTGGAGTTCACAAGTTCAGTGAATTAGTTTAAACTACATTGAGTCTCAGGGATTTAGCTGCAGCATATACCCAGTCCTCAGCAGGATGCTGAGAAGAACAGAATTCCCTTCCACTGCTCCACCACATACGTACCGGTCTCTCACGGCTCGGGCTGTGGACACCTGCAAGCAGCAATGTCCTTACTGCTGCAGCTTAATCCAGCACAGACCATCCCTCTGAAGCCTAGGGTCTCTGGAAACTTCCCCAGAGAAAGAACAAAGGGTTTTACAATGCATTTATATTGTTCACTCTCTCAGTACATACACTTGAATTTTAATGGTCTGCAACACAAAAAAAGTTTGAGAATCCAAATTTAGAGGGTTCATGGACCTTAGACAAGGTGTGAGACACTCTGAAGCATCCCTTGGGCAATAACATTTCGCAGAGATTAGATAAGGAATCTTAATACTGCTCTACTCTCCTTACAAAGGAATAAATCCCAAGAAAGTAGTGGCAAAATTTTCTTTTACCACAGGCCACTGGGATCTTGCACCAACCCAACACTCAACATGTTGGTAGAAACTGTACATATTTTGATTTGATGCCAAATGTTATACCCAAATGAAGTAAACTGGCTCACTGCTTTGCTCCCCTACAGAGAAACCCACCCCTAGTGGCTCCACAAAGAGTTAGTGAGACAGTAAGAGTCCCCTTTACTTCTACAGGAAGAAAAGTATGGACATAGCTATGGTATGTTCATTGATGTAGCTTACCACAGGGTGTCCTGTAGTACTGCACAACCATGTGACTTTTATTGCACATGGCAAAAAAATGATAGCTGTTAAAATATTATTTCAGAAGTATTACTAATTAAACAGGTAATGAAAATTTGCTTAGAGCAATTCTCCTTTGCCAAAGCTAAGAATTCAACCCTCTCCTGCTTTCAGTCCTATCGAGAGATGGATGATAGATTTTTTTCCTTAAATTTAATAGTTCATTGAAATAGATTAAAACAAACTCAGACAATATCATCAGTAGGATTGTATTTTCATATGTAAAGCTCTTGTGCTCAGATAACCACACATCTCTGTAAGTACTACTCTTAAAAAACACATTGCACTCTGGGATAGCTCAAACAAAATACAAGGTATGGAAGGTGAAGGTGGGGTTACTGAGGGAGAGAGAACAGACAATGGAGGGTCTCCAAGGAAAATTTTTCTTCTGTTTTTTGCTCACACATATATACAACCCACTCTGCTGCTGGGTGACATTCTGCTTTTCATTCAGATAACCTGCAGGTTAGACACATACAAATACAGGTTATTATTCTTTGAGCTGCAGTATACTCAGGAATGGACTTGCACCCTAGTGTGCTGACCGGATTACTAACAGAATTTATTTTTAAAAAAATATTTCTGTCCCAGTAGATCTTCACTGTCCTGTAAAATTGCACAAAGGTCAAATCTTGATAGTAAATTGAACCCAACTCTTTTCTGGTTTCAAGTCACTCAGTGTTTTCTATTACACCCTTGGGTTCTCTGTAGTTTTTTTCAGTCACAAAAGCATTTGGCAATCTCATTATATAAAGTTCAAAAAATTCAAAATGCAGGCGCATAAATTACTTTAGATACTCTCAACCTTTAGAGAGAGAAGCAAAAAGAGGGGAAAAGAGGTAACATGAATGTGAAATAGGGGACAGAGTAAAAGGACTGACAACATTTTATTGCCAGACTTTTTTCAGTCATCCAAGTAAGATGAAAAAAATAAAAGAGACTTTCTCAGGAAGTTCAGCTTCCAAGAAATCAAATGGGAGCCATGATAGCAATGAAAATCATCTTCTTGGTCAAAATTTGCCACCTTACCTAGAGGTGCAAGGAATAGGTCCAAAATAGGTTGGACTGGTGCATCTAAGCCTCTTTTTATGTTACTCCTGGTGAATGGTACCTGCTAAACTTGTCAGCCATGCATGCCCTCCATGCAGTATGTTCCTGAAAGTTGCATGGGGGAAGGCAGAGAAAGTTCTCAAAGGTGAGTCTGCAATGCAGAGGAAGAGATAACGAACGGGATTTTTCCCCCCAGAAAACAGAAAAATGCCCAAAATGCAACAATAACAAATTCTGACACTCCCAGACTCCAGGATTATATTGATATAGGGAAGTGATCTCTTAATTTTTTCGGTTATGAGCTTGAACATTGAGATTCTCTATATTTTTGATACAGCTGAGATCAAGCTATTGAAATTCCACCAGCCTTCACATACATGCTCCGTCAGACTGATTTTATTAATCCTGTCCTGTATTTAAAAAGCAGTCTCACTAGTGAGTAGTGAATCCCTCTTGAAGTAGGAATCCCACTTTGGAGTAAATTGAAAAAGTAACAGCTGTCACTAAGGGAACCCAAAAAGGCAGACAAATGAAGAATAATTGTTCCCACAGGCATAGAGAGATGAATAATTGACTGCCACTGGAAAAAAGTTTTGGGAAAACATGGGTTATGGTGAGTCATGCTTTTCTCATTCCAGCTCCATAGTCAAAACAGCATGACTTATTTTTCTTTTACTCAGACAAGTAAGGAAACCAGCTCCTTTTAACCACCCTTTCAGGTAAATGCTCATCTAGAAGTTGCCATCTCATTCCATCTCCCTACATCCCATATCTGAGCAGTGGTAAGTATGAAAAAATCATAGAATCATAGAATGTTTTGGATTGGAAAGAATCTAATTTCAAGCTCCTTGCCTGTGGCACATTCTCTCCTTATCTCCCTTCTAAAACTTTATCTTATATCATCAAGGTACATTTCCCTGAGGAATGTCAAACAATATGCTTTATAACTTTTGTAAAAACGTGAAACAGTGACCTGTCTTTACTATAAGCACAGAGTTACAAGTGACATTGGCCACCACTAATATAGAAGAAAGAAAGATGTATGAGTGCTGCCCTGTCTTGGCTAGTTTTGATATTTGAATGCTCAAGATGCTACCAGAGATGATCCAGTTCACATATATTAGTGAAACAGACATAGCAATAATATTTCAAAGCAAGTTCCAAACCCAGAAAAGTGAGGCAAACCAGCATCTGATACAGTGAACTGAACCCTCTCTCCTGTGGTTCTAGATGTGGCAGGAGCAGCAGTTCATTACCAGTACCTTTTTTGCATCATAGGAGGAAAGCCTACAGAAGAGGATCACAAAGGAAGGGTAAATTTTTTTACAACTGCAAATCAGAACATAAAGACACGACATCACAATATGTTGCTAAATCTCTCAGAATGCTTGGTTTGCACACAAACAGCAAATCTGAGATTAGCAGCCTCCCCATGGATTTGTTATGGAGATCAGAGACTCAGAAGTCCAAACACACAGCTTTCAAAACAGGTAGGTGGATGTGATGATACGGCACTTGAAATTCAGGCCAGGAGCCTTGACCTTGGTCCACCTGATCTGTGGGTGTGGATACCTTCTCTTGAACTCTGGTGATGGTATCAGGTCCTTTGGATCCAAACAACAGAGGCAGAGTACACACGCACACACACACACACACACACACACACATGCAGTGGGTGTTTGGACAATAATTTACAGGTGACTGATGAGCAGCACTCACGTAGTTAGAAAGCTATCTTGTGACTATTGTATTTCCTGCTTTAGGTGCTTCCCTGAGAGACCACTGGCTGAGTTAAGAGAAGCAGCAATTCCTCAGCCAGCAGTAGGAAAAGAGGTAAGGAAAGGAAAGAGCACTATAACTACTTTATTGAGGACATGAAGAGCTTGGGCAGGGGTTTTCTGGATTACACTATGCTGGCCTCTTCAAGGATTAGTGACAGCTCTGAGTGTCATTAGTTTTCCTAAGAGCAATAGGAAAACATCTCACCAATATTTGCACAAAGTAGGTTAGGCTTGGCTGTGGTCTAACAGTCAGCACCAATGTGTACAGTTGAGCACTTGATTGCTTCAGCACTCAGCTGATAAATGGGACCCCAGAAGTGAGGTCAGTCTGGCAACAAGGATGCTCAAACCTCACTGCTGTCAAAAGTTTAAGGTTTTGCTTCCTATCTCTCCTCCCATGCTGCTTTCATTTGCTATCCCACAGCCAGTCCCAAGACTCTTCTCCTTTCCTTGGACTCTGTCTGTCTACCTTTCCCTTTGCGGGGCGAATTTCCTAATAGGTCAGAGAAACAAAGCCTTTCCAGGAGAGGCTGACCAGGCACTAGAACTGGCCCAAGGTACTGAACAGAACTGTGTTACCAGGACAGCCAGGGAAGATGATGGGAAGAAGTACAGTCACATCCCTTCTCAGTGGCTGTGGGCAGTTGTTAGATCAGTACAAGGCTTATTTCTTTTCACACCTTCAAATATGCTCCCATTACAATGTAAAGGCTTGACTTGTCTCACTGAGTTGACCCTGTTTGAGGGCTCCAGAGCAGGCGATGCCTGGTATTTATCAGATGGAAAAAAGTCAAGAGAGAACTAATAATCCATGTGTCTGGGCATGAATTTAACATGCAATATAAAGAAAGCTACCCCTATTCTAGCAGGGACTAGAGATACATGCAGAGCTAATGGGATAAATTCAGACTACAGATGTACACCTGACTGATCAAGAAGTGCAAGAAAGAGATGAAAGTGTAAAGGGAAATAGCAAAGAGAAAAGCATTACAGTGGCGTACATAAATACATACAGAGGGGAAAGTAGAAAGAACGTCTGAAAAGCAGCCTTTGTGTACCATGAAGCTTTTCCCACCAAAGCAAACTTTCAGGTGCTAAAGCCCTTCTCTTCACACCAGCACCAGCAGTGTGATGAGCCTGAACAATGACTGATCCAGCTGAAAGGTGAGGCCATCTCCTTCTTACCTTTCAGCTGGATCCCTCCCTGGATCTGACTGACCACATTGTGTGATCAGCAATGGTATTAGTGCATTGTACTTCAATGAGTTCAGAGCACCGATCACCCTGCTACCCAACACAACCCTGCAACGCATTCACAGCACCAAACAGTGCTATCCATCCTGGGACTCCATAAGGCAGGTGTTTGAGTGCAGGAGAGCTGGCCAGTTATGGAGTAGTGGCTCTCTGCCTTATTACAAATTGCCACTGCCTTATTGAGAGATAAGGAGAAAGCTGGATTTAATTATTTTGCTTTTCATTTTCATTCAGAGCAAACTGTTCTAATTAGGGAACTGAAACCAAAGGATGAAATGGAAAGCAGTTCATAGGCACGGTGTGCTTACACAGCTATCTACTCTAGGAAATGAGAAGAAAACTGATGTCCTCTAGAACCTTATCATCTTCTACTTACCTACATGCCAATAACTGAATCCCTTTAAAGCCACAGAGACTTGGAATAAGCAAAGCTAGGGGGAAAAAAAAGAAAAAAGTATGCAAATATAAAAGGCTAACATTTCACTGGTTTTGTGAACCAGGTCTTAAATAAGTGCCTTTTACAAGACTTACTGGAGTCTTTAATGACTACAGTTAAGGGAGGTACTGTTCTTGCAAGGGGTATTTTGAGAGACAGGTAGTTACGGTGTACAGGAGGTGTTTGAGCCACTCCAGAACCACGGACTGAAGGACACCACCTCCCTTCATGTGAAACACAACTTCAGCATGTGGTTCCTGATGGCAGCTGATTTACAGGGTAGTAGCTCTGATGTCATAATTACATTAACAGGTAGCAAGCTGTTAAAATGTGGAATTAAAATAAATGTGGCTGATACCTAAGGATTATTTCTCAAATGAAATACAAGGGAGAAATATTCATGTTTCAGTAATTACAGTGACATTGTATGAATAGCTTTCCTCGATTAATTACGTACATTCTGAACCAAATAAAGCCTTAATGTGGCTGATGACAGCAAAGCTGAATATGATCTTTTTTGCCTAAGGAATAATGGTTCTGTTCACATACTTGGCACTTCTGAAAGGAAGATGGATTCTGGCAACCAGATCTGTTTTCCTTAACAGATGTTTCAAAATATGGTAATGAGGTGTGGGTTTCCTAGGCTGTCAGCTGGAATTCAGTAAGCAGGAAACAGGACAAAATGGATCTGATGCAATTAGTCTTTTCACTTTAAACCTTTAAAGACTATGTCAGATTTTATATTAATTTTACAAAACACTGCTTGCAATGAATTATGTAATAGTACATGCACCTCTGCTAATACAATTTAGTCTGAACCTTTCCTTCACTAATTCATAACTGTGTGTGACAGACATCATGTCAATGTGAAGAGTTTTACAGTGGCTCTGGCATCCAGAATACTGCCCTCAGATGAAAAAATAAACTAAAAAAAAATCAGAAGCAGCACATTTTGTGTGACATATTCAGTCAAACTCCAGTTTGAAAAATGCAACACATTTTTAGATAACAAACAAAATTCATATTGAACTCTAATCTTAAGTAATTTCTTAAACACAGCTTTATCTTCATACTGATGAAAGCTGTACTAATGAAGGACCAGCTAGAATTACATGTCTAGCAGAGAGATGAAAGAGAGTGACTCTCTTCATTAAAAGCTGAATCACGTTTAAATTTTCCACTTGCAGTAGTTGCCAAACTCTGCTTTCCTGCATTTTTCTAGAATAACTCTCATGTGCATCCCAGTACAAAGGAGCAAACTATATCATGAGAGTGGAAATATTAAATGTTCACATACATAGGAAGTAAACAGTTGAGAGACACAGCAAAGCCTACAACTTCCAGGATTATTATTAATGTGAAAGACAAATTAGTGTACCAGGTGTTATGTGTTGGCCATCATGAAGACTGCTCTTTGGTCAGGAGTTAAAATACCCTACACTGAATCCTGACAACACAGAAAGAAGAGCACTAGTCATTTTTAGCCAATGTGCCTTGTTAGAAAGCCAACAACACTGGTAGCTGTATCAGTAACATTATCACTGGCAGAACTCATGGCTTTGCCAGTCCCTAAGGCTACCTGACAATTCTTCTTACAAAGCCCTGAAGAGAAAGGAAAATAAATAACTTGGTTGTTATTTCCTGACAGTCTGGATTTCCCACACATGATCACACCACTCAATTTCAGACATAAATATTCAGACATTTCAATGAAAGGAGTTAAAGAGCCCAATGTTCTGCAATTTCCGACAATTCAGGTGATTGTTCCCTGAGAAATTGCAGCATCTCATGCACTGAAAGAGTAAGTTGCAATTTGGAAGATTGGTGGGTAAGATTTTGTGTCAGAAATATGCTTCTTATTCTTATGGAAATCCTCCCAAAGTTGGCCAAACTATGAAAATGGGAGCTACTATTACAAAAATGCTTATGCACTTAGAGGAGGTTTCTCAGAGCTGGGGAAAAATGTCTGGAGCTTTTGTTCTTGATAAGAAAGCTCCATTCTTTCCCTGCCCCTCTCTATGACAGAACTTAACAACAGACTATCACCTACCTTGCAGACTCTGGACACTGATTCTACCTCTTCTTCACCACCGCTCAGCACATGGAAACTGCTGGACTTAAATGTGGGTAAAGAACAAAATTTAACATTATTGGAGGTTTATTTGAATCTCATTATAAAATTTATTGTGCTCTTCATGACCATCTCTCAGGTACCATTTTTTATGGTGTCTGGAGGGTGATACTGCTCATATTTTGCAAATAAACTACTGAACATTAGAGATTCAAAGCAGCCCTCCCCAAATGCCAGTTGTATTGCACAGCTGAAAGTGAATGCAAGTTTCTGATTTTTTTCTACTTTTCTGCCAGCCTGATGAGAGATTGGGATAGGAGGAGAACAGTGACTGGGGCCTAGAAAAAAACTAGAACTACTATCTCTGATAGGCTTTGTCTAGTTAATTCCCACCTGTAAAGTGAAAATGTGTGTTCTTCACTATCTTTAGGGTCTATTGTGAAGATAAATCCATTGAAGAATTGGAAATTACCAGATGTAAACTACATAAATAAGTGAAACGTGTTCTAGTAGACATGTTAGTTCTATGGTAAACATGACTCAGTGGAGTAGCAATTCTTTATATGCTAACAAGAAATATTTTGCTTTTATTTTGCTTTTTTACTGACCCTATAAAAGCAAGTGTATGTGCACGTGTATACCTAAAGACAGAGGGGGATAACATATATCATGAATTTAATTATAACAAAAATCAAAAGTTTGATGTCAAGCTGGTAGTTTCCCTCAGTCTCCCATTAAACAATTTCTTCCACTCCCCACAGAGTTAGACTTGCCCTTATAAGAAGAATTTGAAAAACAGTGGCAAAACAGGTTTGTTTTTTCCCTCTGCTGCTTGTATAAATACCAGTAAAATGCAGTTTCATGATCATAAGCAATACACAATAGCCATTTTCTGGTGAGGCATTCTTGTATTGACCTGGAACAAGCAAGTAACCAAGCTTATGTCTTCAGTTTGCTGTGTAACATAAATAATAGATAACTGTAAAATACATTGATATATGCCTCATAAGCGGGTCTTAATTTTCTCTGAGTGCTTTAAAAACTGTGATGTTAGTCCTATTGCTAATGGCAGCGTTTATATACAGTAAGTTGTTTTTACATCAGTCTTTGCCAAACATTCATCCCTCACAGCCCCTCTCTTTTTTCAGGCCATATTAAATTGTTAATCCTGTCCCAGTTTTGGAATGACAATTTTCTATACACAAGACCTGAAGCAAGCACAAGATATTACCTACACTGACACCAAACCAGAGGATTGTGGGGCTAAGCCAGCCACATTTCAATTCTATCATATATATCACATATAGGTCCTTCTCAAGTAACAGAGTTTTTAGAAAAAGTGTCTCGAATTTCAGTGGGAATAAAAACATGCTTTTTGGATCTCATAGTGCACCCTCTTCTACTATCATTGCAACATTTATGTTGAGCAGAACTGCAAAACCTTTGTGAAGAAATCAGAAGAAAACTATGTTTTTATCACCTCTTTGAACAACAGTCCATTGACAAACAAAACTTGTTCACATTTCACTGTTACCTAGCATTAGAAAACTCAGCAAAATAAAAGACAAACTATGGCAGGACTTGCCGAAATCAAGAAATGCTGAAGGCATTAATACTTTTCACTGGTGTCACCTTTCATTTGCTATTCTCATCCATATTTTACACATCCATCAACACTATTTTTCTTCAGTGGTAGCTGCAAGTTCCTGAAACACTGGAATGAGCTGACCCTGTGGCTCAAAGGCATTCCTTTTTACAGGTGCTTTACTACCATTCGGGTGTTTCACTTACACTGCTGTGCTCACCTCTTCAGCATCTGAGGCATGCAGTCCAAACATTTACTGTCACATGCAATCCCCTCAGTCTTTCCCAGCCAAGCTCTTTCCTTGACCATTTTACCAATAATTAATTTGAAAACTCTCAGAAGTTTCTTGCACTTGATGATCTGTGATATTTGAGAGACTGTTGGCAGCTTGTTCCATGCTGCTCTAGCTATCACAGAGCAGCCTCCTGGTGCCTCGCTCAGTGCAGAGTAGGAATTAAATCCAGATTATTTAGAAAAAGCTTTTGATTTTCACCACTAGTGACACATCACAAGCATCTTAAATTCAGTTTTGTTGGTTAATGAACAAGGAATCATAAAAGCATCACTACTTTGAACCTGGTTTTAGACAAAAGATTTATTTGCCTCTGCCTGTCCTTAGCCTTTCTGCACATCATCACTGGTCCCTGCTGTGTAAGGCAGCACACTTCAGTGCTCTGTATCCCAAGAGGTGCCAAAGAGATGTCGTTCTTGTCATTCTTTCTTCAGCTGAAAGTGAGATATGATCCCTGTACTAGCACACTACCCTTGCAGACAGGCACCCTCCATCACTAAAAGTACTGATTTGCGCTCTGACAACACCTGCCAGAGGCAGTGCCGTGTTATTGCAAATTTCCAGGCAACTCCCAGTGGCCATTCCAGTGCCAGAATTTCCATTCTATCACACAGGTTTGGTAACAGCCATAGCAGTCAGCATCTGGTCTGCAGGGCTGTCTACTCAGTGCCTTTATGTCATAACAGCACTGCCACTTCCATTTTCCTATAGAGGGATTAACATCCTAACTCCATGCTCTCTTCTAAAAATTCCCTCCCTTCTCCCAGGTGAATTTTGATTTTTTGGCAGTTCTCAGGGACATGTCTCACACCTGTTCTCACTCCCTTTCATTCAATGCCAAGTATGACCTAGTATGGCTTCTCTTACATAGAGTGTGTGCCATGCAAGTGCACACAACCCAGACTTTAATATCAAAAGGCAAACAAATGTAATGCTCAGATTCACATACTCATTGTTTCCTATAGCAGAGAGGAACCATCCCCAGTCCACACCTGAATTTGGCAAAAGATTTAACCATGGCAGCACAGTAGATATAGAGAGTCCTCCTGCTGTTGTTCTGAAATCTGAAGTTTAAAACACAATTTAAAATTGACTATTTTGTTGTTCTCATCCACAGCTCTGTTAAAGACTTCCTTGCCTGTGACCATAAATATTAAATGAAGTTCAGTCAGATCATTTATTTCTGATTTCATGTGTGGATTTTAACAACCAGATTTTCATACAGAAAGAATAAGGGTTCACAGGCACATATTTTATTTAAATTGCTACTTTATTCCCACACCTGTATGCAGGACAGAAAGAGAAAATTGGAATCTTGATTTCCAAGTTTGGCACTGCAGGTCAGGAGGGAACTCGGGTGCAAAGAGAAATGAGAGTAAACCTACAGTCTTTCTTTAAAGTTATGATTCTTGCTGTGTACAATAAGGTCTGACACAGGTAAGATCCACTACTGATTGTCAGTGATAAGCTGCTTTGGTTTTTTTTGTTTTGTTTTTTAATCAATTAAAGATTTAGCTTCAAGTAACTTGACTCAGAAATAAATTTAAAAACATTACAAAACATGCTGCCAACACTTTCCAACAGTGCATTAAATAACATAATTAACATGACACATGTTTTTCATTAACTTATCTTCTCAGTGCAAAGGGGTGCCCAGCTCTGAAACTGTTTTTCTTGCTTTAGATAATAATAATACAATAGGCATAGAATTTAATATTTGTTCATTAGAAAAAGTGGTGCCAAAGGCATGTGTCTATCTGGAGTTGAGAATGATAAGACTGTGATCATTCCCACTTCTTAAGATCAGCCAAGAACTGTTTTCGTCCAAATTCTATTTCATCCATATTGCCAAACAATATTACTCAGCCAGTGACTAAGGAGATATTTGAAACTGGTCCAATAAGTAATCCAAAAAACCTTTTGGTTTTAATCAAAGATTTAAAAACATGGAATGCACATTCTCATTCATTACAAGTAAACAAATAGAAACAAGGAAACAAAAATAATGTAAAGCAACTTAAATATTTTTTGGTTGGTTTTAAATTTAAATAAATATGGCAACCGATACACTATTAATCTGTTGTTTTCAAAAACATTTGTGTGGCTCTTGGATCTGTCCATGATAGGGCAAGTTATCCACAATGATTTCAAAAGAGGGAGAAATTTCATCACAAAGAAACAGAGAGACAGTTTGACACAGGTTCTTGCCATAGGATGTAGCATCCCAAAAGCCTTCAGGGGATCACTGGAAGAGAAAATGATTGTAAGTTTGAATTTGATTTCAAATTCTCAGCAAAGTCAGTAGAAAGCGCAGACAGTTTTAATTTGCACTTGGCATAGCTTGTACCATTGAAGAATCACATTGAAGCTCTATGTTCTATTTATTGATTTTCAAGAGTTCAGATTTTTGTTCTAGTCTGAATTGCAATGCTGAGAATTAGGTATTGAATTGCCACAAGCTAGTCAAAAGAGAAATCACCTAATCAGATCACTTTCTCGCTATATAAGTTTAATGAAAAGAACAAGGGAAAAAACATATTGGTTGGGGTTTCTTTTGTGTTGATACTACATGAAAGAGAAACTAACTCCTAAAGATAATTTTCCTATCTAGATTTGTTCTGCAGATTAATTTTTTTAGATGAAGCAAAAATTAAAATTGAATTTTAAGCTTATGCCCAGCACCTATTTAAGCCCCCTCAATTCACAACTTGCTTGATTCAGTATCCTCAACCTTTTATTGATTAATAGGGTCCAGAAAACTTCTCATTGCTCATTCTTCTATGGTCTACTACTGTGATTCTTAGTAGAGATGAACCCAGCAAAATGAAAAGCAACCATAAGAAAAGCAATTTTTAAGTAATATTTCTTCCTGTCATTAATGGTGTGGTAGTAGGATTGTCCAGAAATTGAGAATTTCTTATCAGGGCTTGACCTGAAAGGAAAGAAAAGGATAGGCATGCTTGATCAGTGCAGCAGAAGAGCTGCAGGTCCCTGCTGGGTTCTTGCAGTGGTAGAGTTGCCTGTCAGCTGAATGACACGTTGCATGCTCATTCAGCCATGATCACCAGGCTGCTGCTGCTGCTGCACTAGGAAAGAGCTTTCATTGTCCTTCCCAAGCCCAGGTCCATGAGCACCGTGCCAATCAGGGCATATAAATCACTGTCTTGAGTAAAACTGACCCAATTCCACAATTCTTGTTCTCTGAAGTACTCTCATTGGCCCTTTTATTTACATTGAAAACTTAACTTTTCCATCATAGACAAAAAATGAAAATACCGTGAATTTTGCTGAGATGAAACAAGGGAAATCCTGTGAGATAAAAGGACTGGACTTATAATCAACACAGAAATTTATTAATAAGCAACAAGCTGAATGTATGACTTCTATGTCTTGAAAGATACATAAACACACGCATACTGATGAAATATAAGAGCCCTACTCAATAATCTTAATTCAGTTTTCAGCCTATAATGACCTGTGTTCCTCAATATCTTATTTTTCATGAAATCTACAAGTGTAGACTCAAATATGAGAAAATAATGCATTTTGAATTCTTACGTTCAGCAAGAGAGTCAGGAGTGACAATGCTCTCAGCAAGACAGAATCACAGTCATTACATGGTGAATGCATCTGCTATCCTGACATCTAGCTATGCTTAATTACTTATATCCTTATGGGACGGTCCAGAAAAATCCCATTTCATCCAAAATATTGACATTTTCTCAGAGCGAGCCTGTATTATTATTATATGAGAAATATAACAAAGGACAGCATGAGAAACATTGCTGCTACAGGATGTTACTTTGGTATACTTTCATTATATCTCATGGTCTTTTAATTCAAGTTGACTCTTCATATATTTAAAAGTAAGAAGAGACATACTCTGAAGCTATATCCAAATACCTGTATTTTGATTTGGACTAACCAATAAGTAGAATTTCTGTTAACTGAAAAGGTTTTGAGATAGAAGCCAATCCCACACCATTTTAATTGAAAGAAGAGCTGGAATAGCTCACTTCAGAAACACCAAGGCATTGCCCAAACATGAAGGCAAAAGTGCAAATGGCAATGATCAAGGAAAATAGCATCATTAAAATACTTCCCATTTTCAAAACTGTCTAATCTGGAATGCATATGAAGTTTCATGAATATAGGCATGATAGGATGGTCTAAATTTTAGCTGATTTACACCTAGTAGAAAACTGAGACTTAGGGTTTACTACATTCTGAACATGTAGTTTAAATGCTCTATAAACTTAACTGGAATGTGAGTTCCAAAACTGAGTAAGAAATGCTTGACCTTATGTCTTTCCCAATAGTATATTTACAGGCTGTTTTATCTTGCAAACCTGAATGCACAGCTTATGAGAAGGAAAAAAAACAGTTTTAGAGCAAAGGCAAAGTATCTTATATTTATTCCTTTTAATCACATGAGATTAAACAAGACTTAACTCCTGGACTTTGATGGAAGTATTTACATGGATCCTCTTACAAGCAGAATTTGATACTCTATTCCTTTAAAGACTATTCCCAGAAGTAGATGTATGAGAATGTTCATTAAAACAGAATGCATTATACATAATCTTTTTTATGAGTAGGAGATAATGATATCTCAAGTAATAGGCACTTTAAATTAGATACATTAACATTTATTCAATTGTAATTCAAAAATGTAAACATCAGGAAATACTTTGGAAATGCTGCAGCCATACAGACAAAACCATTTGAGCCATGTGAGCAGTGCTGTTCCCTCTATAATGCTGATCGGACAAGTCACTGCATTAGAATCATAATTCCCTAAGGGATTACAGTACTGGTGACAAAATCATCTGCAAGCAGCTATCTTTCAATGCCTTTAGAGTTTTATGATCTTTAACATGCATCCATGTTTGGGATTCTCACACTACAGCTGTGCAAAGCCCCCAGGCCTTGGAGAGCCAGTCAAACTTCCAGATGAGAGCCATGGTACAATCTGTACTTGAGCCCTGCCAAATACTCCAGCAGAGAGAGGCTCATCCCAGAGCTCAGTCCTCAAGCTCTGCCTCCAATTAACTTACAGCAATCCCCCCTGGGACACTGCTCTTGCATTTGTCTCATTTACCGTACACCACTGGGAGTGCCCAGGGCTCTGGTTCAAACCACCTCTTCAAACATACCCCTTGTGCTTTTCTCCTTCCATTTTGCCTGCTCTTTACTAGGTACAACCAGATTTTAGCCCAAATATTTGGAGGAGAATCTTCATCAACCCACTAATTTATACTTCCACTCATCTAGGAGCCACAAAATGTTTGCTCCTGCATGTAAGAAAACTAGAAACTTTTGAGGTTTACATTGCATCTCACAACCACTGTGCAATGAATCCTGAGGGGAAATCTGGGAGCGGTTTGTGAAATCCTCAGCAGCAAGGATACCACTGCTGGAGCTTGCCATGCTCCTGGTATGAGGAACCCCACAGTGGTCTACAAATACCACCTCTGTGATAAGAATTTCACCACAACTGCTGCTATGAAACTTAGAGGAACTCCAGGAGGACACTTCTGTCAGACCATTCCTCTGAATGGGAATAGCTTTGTTAAAAATGGGTAGGAAACCACATGTTGGATTCTACAAGTATCTGTCAGCATTAAGCTTTGCACAGTGCATTGGAGAGAAATACCAGTGAGGAGGTAAGGGGGAGAAAGCAGGTGACATTTGCTTTATGTTTTCTCTAAAAATAACCATAAACCCTACAGCTAGTAAACTCCACAGAGAGATAAATAGCTTTATGAAGCATGAGCAACAGTTGAGTCCTTATGGCAGGAAGGATGTTAAATGACCTCCTGGGTAATATTTCTGGCATTACTTGTGCTCATTCTAGAGGTCTAGTGAATCTCAAAAAAAAAATATATAGCTCCCTGGTTTTCTTCCAGTCTTACACTGTCCCTTTTACTTTTATAGTGTTATCAGCTACCACCATGCAGAGCTTGAAGGAGGACTCTCAGAAGGCTGTCAACACCACCTTATAACCATCCAGAAAATCAGTTATATAGGGTGTCACAGGGTGCTCTTAAAGAAACTAGAACTGGACTAGGAGTAAAGTATGCTGAAGATATTATTTTCCGATGATGATGCAATTATTTTTCTCAAAAACTAGGACTTTGGTTAACAAAAGGTAATTACCATTGAGAAAATACACTAACAGACATTAAATTATCTGTGATACACACCGAGATCATACTATATTCTATTTAAAGCTATATGCTCCACTTTTAAGACTGTCACTGTGGAATTTGCTTTGGCCAATTCAGCAAAAGGACTTCAGTGAAAACAGTAGCAGATAATAAAGGGGAACTGGAAGCAAAGCCTGAAAGCCCATGCTTGCTAACTGTTAATCAAAGTCTGCTAGAGCTCACTCTGAAACTGAGCTGCCATCTGCCATGCTTAAGGACAAGAGTCAGAAAGCAGAAGCTATTTTTTTTCTCCAAATATTTCTGACCACACATACAGATAGGAGAGACAGGGAAAGAAATGAAACGTGATGAAGTGCTGACACAACATAGACAAAGCCCTGGCCCTGTGATGGATACCTTCATGCCTGCAGCACAGCAGAATGACCTTCTGGCTTTGTTTCCCATCCAGCTCTTTGAGGAATCTACAGGGCAGAGCATGTGTGTAGAGGGAGTGCAGTGATTGCACAGCACCTCAGAGAATTCCTGATTCCCTGGTCCATAGATCTTCAGGAGTCCATCCAGCACTGTAATATTGATTTCTCATTGTTGTTCTAATTCTGTCTTCTTTCTCCCGAACTCTGGGAAATCTTAAGCATGTTTAACTGTGACTACTCCAAACACCTTTGTGAGAGGGTGAAGGTAAATGATAAAGTCATTGAAAAGATCAGATATGAAAAATATCTGCTGCAAAACTAACTGACAGCTTGAGACAGTGAACATCATTTAAGAAAAAAAGATGTAGGATCAGATAGGGTATAATGTAAAAGTCTTTCTGCGACAACTGTTCTAATATTAAAAGAATATGAAGAATAATGAAGATGATCCTGTTCAATGACACATTTGAGAGAACAGAATGACTAGACACATTATGGTAATAGCAATTTCCCTTCTGTATACCTCTTATTTCTTCTTTGCCTTGGTTTGGATTATAGATTGACTCTGATCACTGAGGAATATCACAGCATAAAATGTCTTAACTGCCAGGGCCTTTCTAATGATGCTTCATATCCCATTCAAATCAACACTTGAGCCTAAGTCTGTTTTTTCAATTATACGTATTTAACTCTGTTTAGGTTTCTGGTTCTGTGGTTCTAAGATACAGATAAAACGATACCTTTCCTGCAAACAGTCTATAAATTGTAGGCATGTTTTCATAACTGTCAGAATTGTGTAAAATTGCACTGGGGTTGTGCTACATGCACAGGTAACACAATCATGTTATAGGTAAAATCATAAACGTGTAGAGTCCATATACGCTGAAGAGGGCATTGACAAAATGAAGCTATGAGAGGATATGGTTCTGTCAGACAGAAATAGGACTGTCTTCTACCTTTGCTTAAATGTTAGCCTACTAGAATGATAGAAAAAGATAAAACTAAAGCATAGGACATCTTGCTAAATTCTCCTTATTGCATACTCATTTGTATATTTGACACAGATAAAGGACCATGCTGCCATAATCCTGTCCATTCCTCTGACTTTATTGGTGATTTAACAGAAGATACTAACCCTGCCTGGACATCTTGCATTACTTTGATCTGTGCCACAATATACTGCTTACTTGCTTGAAAGAAAAAAACACAAAATGCTTAAGAGCCAATGTAGCAGGCTCCAAGGAAGTGGAGGTGAAGTAGGACCATGGCAGGACAGGTGCTTGAATCACCAGCCTTTCCCTCTTTCTAGGTATGTATGGAGTCACATGGCGTTTTCCAGCTGCCACTTGTGTGAGCAACAAGCATCAGCATCTTTATTCTGCTTGCATAATCTGTAAGCAGCTTTCAATCAAATGAAAAATAGCACCAACTACAGGTATTAATGTAACAAAATTTATTTGGAAATCTCCAATGGTAGGAAGTAGTGAGGGATGAAGAAAAGTGTGTGACACATCATCATTCTCACCTCTTCTATGTACTTGCATTTCAGTACTTTTAAAGTTAATTTAAAAGTAAAAATTACCAGTCACATCACAAGGGAGTTTTAGCCACATACTGTGTCTGTAAACTAAAATTAATAAAGACAGCATGACCCATTCAAGTATTTGCCTCTTAATACAGAAAGGATATATGAAGATACTTCTATCATTTATTTGTTTTCTTATTTATGAGGCCATATGCAGCCAGTCAGGTCACCTAAGCCTGGTCACAGCTGAGACCCCCTTTTTGTTGTTGTTTGTGCTATTTCTGACATGGAGCCTGCCTCTTAAAAAAACAAGTTATGAAATGCACTTCTCACCCACAGCTGCACCTTCTTTTTCCTCAGTAGCTGTATGATTGTTTGATGTTAATGTGATCAAGGCTGTGGGAGGTTGCTTGTTACCACCCTTATAAAAAGCAAAAAAGCATCTCATGTACAGAAAATTCATATTGATGGGTTGAAAACAAAACTAGCATACTTATGCTAATTTTTTTCAGTTGTTGAAATTTGTCTGAGCCTTTTATCATTTAAATATCTTTCAACAGCAGGAAGTCCTGCTGAATAAAATACCCGAGGAATGTATTTTAGAGACATAATAAAGTATACCAGAGCACATTTTTATAAATCAAGATTTAAGCCAATCTTCTTCTATTTGGTCTCATATCTTTCACATACAACCAAGCAATTCATAGTCTCTGTGAAGTCTCTCTTTCCCCACACCTCATTAGGTCAGGCCTGAATATTCCATTTGTGGACAGAAAAACTGCTGTTCCCCAAAGGTGGAAGGATTTATGAGTATCTTTTTCCATCTACTTTGTGAGAAGTCACTCCTTGGCAAACATGGAAAGAAGGGTAACTATTGAAAGCCACCACTTCTGAGGACAAAACATCTCACATTACTGTAGTTGTCATTGCTTATCTCAGAGTTGTATTTACAAACCCCCATCTGCAGCTGAGGACCTCAGTTCCATCATCAACTCCAAACAGGACAATTAATAGCCAAACATGATCTGTCTAGTCATAAAATAGGAAGTTTTAAATGTGACTTTGAACCTCCAAAATGCAGCAAGGCTATATTTTCACTCTTTCCCCATGAAGACTATTGAGTTTCTTCTATTGGCTTCTCACAAGAACTACAGATTTAAGGAAAAACTACACGTCCTGCAGTAAAACCTCCCAGAATCAGCAGATTTAATCACTAAAAGTTTGGGTATGAGGGATGACCAAGTCACATTGTGTCACTGTGGCCATACATAGAGACACCATTGTGCAAAAAACGTGTTCAGTGTTTTAAATGGTGCATCAGATATACAGATATGGTGAATTGAAAAAAAAAAAAAAAACCAAAGCCAAAAACTAGCAATAGCCCTTCATCTATATAAGTGTCCAGCACTTCCAAGACTGTGGCCATTTTCTGAAGAGCCACAGCATTCCCACAGCTTCTAGAGGGTATCTCATGTCTGCTGGAGGCATTTCTCTGACTACATACATCATTTTTTTCAGGTTCAATAAAACCAAATGTTAGCTTAGGTAAGGTTTTGCATACAGATATTGCCTTTTGTTACTGTTGGTTTTCTTTTTTTCTGACAGGCTTCTTGAATACTCCAGCAAGTAGCACTCTGTCATTTTTCCCTAACATCTGAAAGTTGAGATTTCAGGGTGAACATGGAAAAATTAACTTTGCCACTGTCTAAAACATTATTTTGTCCTAAGTAAAATTACACTGGGCAAGAGATCAGAACATATAATGACATTTATCTTCCAGAATCTTCTAGATGCATTTATAAAATCTAAGGCTGAAGAGCTAATGCAAAATGTCAGATCTAATTTAGAATGTTCAATATCTAAAATGTTATTTTTACCATTTCTTAGGTGTTCTGTAGCTCAAGTGCATTCAGAGAGAATGGTCTTTGCTATCTCCTAACTGAAGTTATCACGTCAATCCAAATGATCATCATTTTACACTTAAACTATTAATCACAAATAACAAACCAGGACCTTATGCTTGATTTACTAGATCAGCAACTTCAGATATGTCCTTGCAATAAAGTATGAGCAGAAGAAGCTTGTCTTTGCAAAATGCATTCAGACACCTTGCTTTGTGTCTGAGTTGCTAAAATAAGATATAAAAGTATTTATGCAACCTGTCATCTACTCTTTCCAGATGAAATATACAGGTTCCTTTTCATGTCTACTCTGGAATAAATGAACGTCTACCAATTCCATGTAAAATTATTCCACTAAGTATTGCTTTTTGAAATTCTTGAGTTTCGTCCTGAGTTCCTCCCATCCACAACCCCAAACAACTATATTTTAAATCTGAAGTAATATTCTTCCAAATTTGCACCAAGAGACAGCAGCAGATGAAATTCATGAATGTATTTTATCTCCCTTGTATTCCTTTGTTGACCTGTTTCCTACTTCACAAATTGCCTTCAGGTGAATCAGAAAGCATCTTCTGGGAAACTAAGATCTGCATCTCATGAATAAAAGAAGGATCTGGTTCCATGCTTGTATCCATGCATCTTTCCTCCTTATATAATCCAAATATTAATATAACCCATCATAGGCAGGAAATAAGCTTGTGGAGGTGCTAACACACTTGCATCTTTCTTGTTAAGCAAAGCCCTGTGTATTCCAGAGGAAAGGGGTTTTAGATGCTAGTGGTCAATCATCACATTCTGAGTTTGACAGAAATTAAAGTTTGAGGTTAGTCAATGAATATTCCTGAATAGTGCAGTCAGCATATGTAGTGGTTGCTCTTTATCATCCCCATATTATATATTTTTTAAATTTTTATCTCATATTTTGCCCTCTGCTAGAGCAACTGGCTGCCAAAAAGTAAACAACTACCATCCAGGAGATGAAGACTCAACACATTAAAGGGATGAACTGTGTCAGTTATAATTTCAAGAGTTTCAGTCTGTTATATACTGAAGTATACAGGAATATATGTAGCTTATAATTCACCCTACTTTTTTCCCCCAGTGGTCTCACTGTCCTCTCAATATCTATTCTGTAGTCAGGCAGGTCACCGTACTTCCATGAATTTCACAAGCCCTCTTCTTCAATTAACAGCTAGCGCTTTAAAATAACCTTGTTTTTAAAAACTGTTTGGTATTGCTATCTGCAGTCCTCCTTTTTAAATACACTTCTCCTCTGCAATTTCTACTTGCACCTGCAGGTGATAACTTTTCTTCATTACCAGACAAACAAATTTAGACACTAATCCCACAGGAAGTACCATAAAATTGGTTTCAGGCTGCCTTTAAATTTCCTTGCTATTTACCTCAGCTAAATCCATGAACCAATCTCCAGCTTTGCAGCTTTGCTTCCTCAACTCATGTATTAATGATATGTCAAAATCTAAAGCACCCTGAAGAAAAAAGGTTGCCATGGGATACTGAGCGCTTAGGAGCAAAGTGTAGAAGGATGCATCCTGCTAAGAAAGGCTCCAAAGACCTTGCTGTGTCAGGAAGTATTGCTTTTTATCTCTTTAGATGAAACAAAATCACTGCTCTGGGAGGCACTGGGCATCTGTCAACCCTGATTGCACCATCACACTGACCATTTCAACAGGACTACAGGAATCCATTAGTTGAATGGAAGAACCTCCAGTTCCTCAAAAACTCTGACTTTGCTGTGTGGTATCAGAGTTGCTCTCTGTCAACACAGACAAATAATTTTTTTCTCAGCAGTACCTGTCTGCAATTACCCTCTTCCCTCTTAGCTTTTTAAACAACTCCAAACCCATATGCAAAGAAATTGTGTGCTACAGATTAGTGATGCTTAAGAGGGAGAACAGGAGAATGAAGTGTGAACATTTTGGGTGGGGCTAGCTAGCCAGGTGAACGTCATTTATTCAGAGGGAAAGATGACTTTTGTAAAAGATGAGAAAAAGAAGAGGTGAAGACTAGAAGATTTTATTGCTGAAGCATAATTTCCAAGAGAGAGCATAACTTCTGCAAGAAGCGTATGTTTAATGAGAAGAAGAGAAGTCTGAGTTTTCTGGAAGGCTACCAAGAGAGAATGCATTTGTGAAAAGTTCTCTGTGTGCATCAAAGACCTTTGTCACTGATGTATTTGGCACCATGGAATCATAGAGTTGCCAAGGTTGGAAGAGACCTTTAAGATCATCAAGTCAAACTTTCACACAGCACTATCACTGTACCACCTAAATCGCTAAATCACATCACCCAGTGCCAGATCCAGATGCCTCTTAAACACCTTCAGGAATGGTGACTCCACCACATCTCTGGAGAGCCCAATCCAATGCCTGGCCACCCTCATGGTGAATTCTACTTTTTATTTTCTGATGTCTAATCAGAATCTCCCCTGTCTTAGTTTAAGGTAATTTCTTGTCCTCTCACTGCAGTTATAGCAGAAGAAACCAGCTCCACTCCAGTACAACATCCTTTCAAGGAGTTGTAGAGAGCAGTGAGGTCTTCCCTGAGCCTCCTCTTCTGAGGCTAAGCAAACCCAGATCCCTCAGGTGTTCCCCATAAAACATCCCCTAATCCCTTCATGAATTTGGGGCCCTTTGCTGGACGCAGTCCAGCTCCTCAATGTCATTTTTAAAGTGACGTGCTCAGAGCTGAATGCAGTACTTGATGCGCAGCCTCACTGTGGGAGCCCAGGGTATTCCCCTGGCCTCCTTGGGACCTGTACAGGGGGCTCAGAAG
>PYHW01010717.1:3998848-4030583 GCA_013186435.1 Turdus rufiventris
GTCCTGCTGGACGCTTCCCTGGCCACACTATTCCTGATACAGACCAGGATACCACTGGCCTTTTGGCCACCTGGCCACACTGCTGGCTCACACTGAGCTGAATGTCAACGAGCATGCCTAGGCCCCTTTCTGTCAAACAGATCTCAAGCCACTCTTTCCCCAACCTGTAGAAGCATTTATATATTCCCATGGCAAACACTAAAATGTTTAAAATCTCGCTTTTTCAGAACACAAATTGCTGCCACAGAGCTATAGTACATACCCAGAAAGGGCTTCTGACACAATCTTTAGTAACAAACAAGTTTACAGAAATGCAGTTCTGCCTGAAAATTATTCACAAGAGAGAAGAAAGGCTGAATTTCAGAAGAAATTTGTGCCCTTTTCTTTTCACCTCTGGCAGCAAAGTTACTCTGTAAGGATAGCTATAAATATTTGATTGCAGATCAAATTGTTGTGCATAGTGTATTTGTTTCACAAATCTACATAAGGAGATAATATGAAACTGGTAAAACCAATTGTGTGTTTACATGTCACATGTTTCTAATTAATTTATTTGAAGGAGAACTTCACAAAATTTTACATCTGAATTATCAATGATGTTCAATTGACACGCAGATGATAGTGGAGATTTCCATGGACAGGTACCTAAAGATTCAGAGCTGTATACAGTTATCTGTACATATCTAGCATACAGGCTCAGGTCGTCTTCTTTTGCAGTCATTTGTGCAGAGAGAAATGAGGTAAAATGATGCTCAGGGGACAGCAAGCTCTCCAGGAACAAGTGGAGTGTGTCTGCTGGTGGAGGTAAGAGAAGTTTCCCTATCACAATAGTTCACAGTTGAAGACCATGCTGGATTCTGTCAGCAGGATCTATTTTATTTCATGAACATCCAATGCTAACAAGAGAAGAAGTAACAAAATACACATTTTAGCTGCACATTACAGATAATATTTTATAGTAGAACTAGGAACCTGGTATTATTTACCTCCAACACAACAAAACCCCAATGAGTACACCACTGATACAAAATCTAAAATATTGTGTTCCTGTTTCTGAAAAGTCTGTATCATAAAAAGTACAGGGGCTTTTCAGAAAAGAAGAATACATTATTAAAGAACAGGATATTGTGATTTATGGGTAAAGATTAAAAGATTAATGCATGGTTAAATTAAAGCTATGGAGATAGAGGTATGAAAATCAGTTTCAAGTACTGGAATATCATGAGCAATGAAATGGAAGAGAAAAAATTTTCACTTAATGCACAAAAATTAGTAATAATGGATGATCATAAAAATAAGCATAAAAATAATCTGGGATAATAATAGAGAAGGAAATATCTCTCAACAGTTTACTGCACCACACAACTTTTTTTCAGAAAATATTGAGGCTCACACCTCTTAATAGAAATGTACATAGTAACTCATCAAGTTACCAACATGAGCAAAATAGCAGTCTACGAGAGTGCTCTCTGTGACAGCTTTCTCCTGCAAACTTGCAAGACTAAATTAAAAACTAAGAAAAAAAATTTGTACCGATCAAGAAATGAGAGCATATTCTCTAAAAGATGAGCTAAAAATTACTGTTCTTGGTTTATTTACACTTTTCTCCTACTAGAAAGCTCTGAGTCTCTCAAAAAACCCACAACACATTACAAAAATAATACAAAACTTGCCTTTGGTGAAACATTTCTCCTTAAAAAAATCTTTTTAGTTCAACATTATTTTAAGGGTAAGGAATATCCTAAAAATTGCAGAAATTTGAAACCAGAATTATTTGGTTTGAAAGCAGCCATAATGATTGTCTGTCAGTGCTATTTCTTAATAAGCATGACATAATTTTTTTACTGTATTGTCGTGACTCTACTGACCCATCTATATTTAAATTTAAGAAAATAATAATAAAAAAGCAAAAGTTAGAGACAAAAGTTATTGGAGAAAGCAAAAAAAATTATTCAAGGTGCAACTAGTACTCAGCTCCCACTGTATGGTTTTGAAAACTTTATCCTCCCTGGTGCCCACTAGAAGCCAAATGACACAGCCTGGATCTGGTGGTCCAGATAACTTGTGCAGTTAATTGCAGCATCAATTCCCACCCATAGACCAAGACAAAACCCACCCAATGAATATTTCATTTAGACAGAAAACAGCCCTGGAGCTGTTGTTCATGAAGAATGAACTGCATCCTCATATCTATGAATTTAACTTTGCAAATCATCACTTTCAGGTGCGTAAGCCTGAGAGGGGCTTTGAAAAGCTCCTATTGCAAGTCAGTGGCAAAACTTCCACTGACTCTTGTGAGCTGCTATGAGCCTTTGTGAGAAGAAAAAAAAAAAAAAAAAAGAAAAAGAAAAAAGCCAGCAGTCTGAGAGACTGAAGATTAAACTTTTTGGAGGCACTGTCCTGCTTACTCAGAGTGGTAAAATGACATCTATAACTCTGTAGTTCATTTGGAGAGTAGCTCGTATTTGGGCCATGTGATGCCAGCCAACTGATGTAGACATTTCGTTTTCCTAGACTGATTCTATAATCAAGTAATAGTGATACATAACACTTGGTTCCGACTGCTGTCACATTTAGCAAAATTAAGATTAAAATTTAAAAATTGCAGCCACAGTCCTGATTCTCTGCTGCTTTTACATAACAGAGCTGCTGGGAATGGCATTTTGCTCTCCCAAAAGAGCTCCAGTGTTGAAGCAAACCTCTGAAACACACTTCAGCTCCCTGAAGAGTGTAAAGAGATTGTAGAGAGCAAAGAGCAATGCAGCAGAGAACTATGTAGATTACCACTTATTTACCCAAATACAGATATATTCAACCATTCAGCCCCTTCAGTTGGAGACTGGCCCTTGGACATATAAAACCCACTGTTTGAGCCTGCACCAAAAGTGACACTTATTTTAATATAACCTCTGTTAAACACAGAAATTCAGAGCAGCTGCAGTTTTAGTTCCTGCTATAGGATTGCTGCCATCTTGCTGGTATACAACATACTCGGACTTGACTCCACATGGATAAATAGAACCATTTCCATTTTCCATTTAAATAAATAACCCAGGATAGCCCTTGAAACTAGATAACCTCTAGTTTTAAATAGTTACTGAGCCACTTAAAAATTGTCTTTGTACCTCAGCTCAAGGATGACCTCAAATTGCCTATGAAAAAGCTAAAACTATCTTTGTCTTGATCCCCCTGTCGTAGTAAAGCAACACATTCACCATGTAAATTTAATGCAGAGTAAAGACGTCCTTTTTTTTCGGTGAAGACATGGTTTGAGGCTGCTGCTTCTCCCTTCTCTGTGTGTAGGAGCTTGGATGTCTTTTGAACTTCCTGAAGTCAGCAAGATCCCCTAGGTATTATCATGTTTATTTTAGAAAAGGCCTATTGTTCTGGAGACTAAGACCATTTCTGAGGCTGTTTTGAAACTGCTCTTTGAAACTGTTAATTGTTCTAACCTTCAATTTTAGGGACATCAGAGAAGAGATTAAAGATCCATTTCCCCAAACAGAGACACTATTTTTATTCATTTCTTATGCCCTATTTGGCTATTTATTGCCCTTATTGTTTCTTTTGATTGTTGCTAGGGAGAAGATTAAAACACAATGTGCAGCACAGCTCATTCTAGGGTATAATTTTTCTGGTATTTAAAATAATATATGCCAGATAATAGATATAAATTACTGTGTTGAGCTTAAAAGAGGATATTAGCGTGCCATATTTAGTTTTATTTTTTTCCTAGTCTTCAAAGAAATGTTTCCTGAAGGATGCACAGGAAGAAGACAGATAAGATAAATGCAAACAGATTTCCTCTGCGAATGCAAGAGGAGAAACATAAGCCCCCAAACAAACTGCCTTTTTTCCTCTACAGAACAAAGAAGTTACTCCCCAGACACTTTAATTATATTTTTTTGTTACAGAAGTATGTGCTGTCATGCATTATGTGGATCATACGACATAATTCTATGTATAAAAATAATTTTCTAATATAGCCATATCATTGGTTCACCTGTAAAACATGGACAAATATCCCCTACTTGGTGGTCAACTACATCAGGCAGAGCAAAACACAGAGTCTCTCTTGGAAAAAGCAGAAAGCTGCTAAACCATTTCGTTTTGCTTTCAGTCTCTAGTTCTTTTCTGGAGAGACTGATTTATTCAAGAAGGTTGGTTTTTCCAAACATGATCAGCAGGGAAGCAACAGATTCTGAGTAGACCACATGAGGCATCAGCTCCATTGAAAAAGGCTGTTTCATGAAACTGAAGCAGGTGGTTGAGGAGGAGGACTTCCATGTGAGCACTGCTAAACTGAGGTCAGTGTCCAGAGGAGGAGGAGTGATTTGCCCACTTCTGAGCATATCTACACCAGATTTGTGGAAACTCTGGAGGGAGAACTGTCATTTGGAGATCTACACAGCTAAAGCCAGCCTAAAGCTGTAGGAATGGCTGTACCACCCACAATGCACCACTTGGCTTGCGATATTTTTAGTTTAAGTGAAAGAATAGGAAATAAGTTTTATCAAGCAGGAAGAAAAAATTCTTTCAAGGTGATTGACAGATTTTTAAAGCTTCTGAAATGTGGGAATGAGTAGAAACTTGTGAGTTTGGACAAAGCATTTACATTCTCTTAGAAACAGTATCTGAAACAAGGTATTTGATTCCTGTTGCTGACACTTGTCCAGAAGAATTCAGAGAGGAAATTCTCTCCTGTATTAAAAGAGAAAACATGCCTGTGGTCACAACCTCCTCTTACCTCCTCAGGCTTAGTTTCTACAGCTGACTGCCTTTGGGCACATGCCTATGTGCTGCTCATATAGTTTTAACAGTGTCCCATGAGAAGGAGAAGTTGGAAAGAGCAAGTTTTCTTTCCCAGCACTACCAAAGCGTTTCTTGTGAGCCCTGGAGCATCTCATTTCATCTGCACTGTTCACTTCATTCAAAAATAAATACATAGCACTTACCTATTCTGCTGTAGACTAAAAAACTAAAAATATTAATGTACATATATCACTCAAATGTTGCCCTAATAAGCATCACATAGAAGCATCCCTAAATATTCACAGTGAACAACAGATAGTCACATCAAAATGTTTGGCTATCTTATATGAACTTTGGATCTTTCTCTCACAGTATTACAGTATGCCTCAATTGTATGACCAGAACTTATAAAAGTTGAACATCAGTTACCAGTGGGTTTTTTTGTGGTTTGTTTTTTTTTATTTTATTTTTATTTATTTATTTATTTATTAAATTTTTTTAAATTTTTTTTTTTTTTAATCTGAAAGAGCTTTAAAAGACTCCAGTTTGGACTTAATGTCTTAGCCTGGGATACTTACTCTCAAGTTATATTCAGAGTGGCAAGCACTGGAAGTACCAGAAAAGCTGTTTTTATAATAGAACCTTAATTCACCACTTTCTCTCAAGAAGAATGACCTTAGGAATTACAGATATATTTTAAAAGAAATTACAACACCCAGTGGTAACAGATGCAAGACAGGCTTACGTAAAATACTAACTCAGCTGGTTTCCTCATGGATCCTTTAAAATCTGTGATCCCTGAAATTAAGTATTTCTAGATATTGTGAAGTGTTTAAATTACTAGTGCAGTTTGTATCCTCTGTCAAAAGCAAGTTAAAAGATTCACAGAGTTCATAAACTTGTCAAATGCAAGACCTGGCATAGATATACGTGGGTTTCTTCTGACTATCAGGTTCTAGAGAACTTTCATTACTGAGAATGTTTTTCCCACTAGCTTTTTATTTGCTCTTGTATGTGCATGCTACTCAGACTACTTTTTTGATATGAAGCCTAAGATATAATATAATAGAGCAACAAGAAGTCCAACCTCTGTATTACAGGGTGGAAGATGTTTCCTTTGAAGTAACTTCAGTTTTATCATCATAAACATTAGGAAGCTGAAAAATATGGGAAGCCAAGTGAAAATAATGATCATGCAGAGGTCAAGTAATAGAAAACTGAAAACACGACTACGTGCACAGCTCCACAAGAGAAGCAACCCAGGACACAAAAGAGGAGGAAAAAGCTTCAGAGACAGTACCTACTTGAAAGTCAAGATTTAAATTTAAGCAAGAGATGTTGTAGGAAGCAGGTGAACAGAGCTGACATTTTAGGGAATTAAACAAAACCTTAAAAATGCAAATAGGGAATAAAAAAGTAATGCAAAAGTATAGTTTAAAAACAGTTTTAAAAGAAAAAGAAGAAGGCACATAAGGTGAAATTTTAGTAGATTTGAAGATCAGCTATCAATGGAAAAATGAAAATATTAACATTTAAGGAGATGAGAGCTATAAAACATGAATCCCAAATAGTATGGACAATGTTAAAAGTCATTAGGGAGATGAAAAGGACTTTCCTGAAGATGTCAAATGAAAATATCACTATACTAGAATAGCACCTTAAGGAAACAGATGGTTAGGGTCAAGTGTAACAATGCATCAGCTGGCATTTCAGCATTGCCAGATGAACCACTTCCATGTTCAGAGATCACCCCAAGTTGGACAAAACCAAAGTGTGTAGAACTCTGACTAGAGTACATGTGTGTTACTGCCACTTCCAAGAAAGAAGGCTTAAGGAAATCTTTGTAACTAAAATCTTTCCAAACCACAGAATACACTGAACTGGAAGGGATACACAAGGATCATCAAAGTCCAACTCCTGTGCCTGAAAGCACTGTCCAAACACTTCTTGAGCTCTGTCAGGTGTTGTGCTGTGACCACTTCCCTGGGGAGCCTGTTCCAGTGCCCAAACACTCTTTTGGCTGAGAGGCTTTTTGTAACATCCAGCCTAAACCCTCCCTGACACAATTTCAGGTCATTCTCTCAGAGTCTGTCGCTGATCACCACAGAGCAGAGATCAGTGCCTGCCTCTCCTCTTCCCCTCATGAGGAGTTTGTAACTGCAATGAGGTCTCCATTCAGTCTCCTCCAGGCTGAACAGACCAAGTGACCTCAAGTGCTTCTCATTCAACTTCCCCTTAGGGCCCTTCACCGTCTTTGTTGCCCTCCTTTGCACACACTCTCCAATAGTTCACTGTTTTTCTTATACTGGCACCCAAACCTGCCCCCAGCACTCAAGGTGAGGCTGCCCCAGCTCAGAACAGAGCAGGACAATCCACACCCTTGTCCCCAGGACAAGGTTGGCCCTCCTGGCTACCAGGGCATGGCTGACTCATGTTCAATTTGACATGGACCAGGACCCCCAGTGATGACTTGGGTTTTGGCTTTTATATTTTTCAGATTCTCTGCTGCCTGGTGTGTAACTCTGAAACGTCATACTGGGTGGTGGTAGGTTCTCCTTGCAGGGTGGTTGGACAAGGCAATCCCTTCCTGGCCAAAGAGTCAAGGACAACCGGTACCCAAAAAGCACAAACATTGCTGAAGGGAAGGGGGCAAGCCAGGGGGCTGAGACTTTGTGGCCTGAGGCTGTGGTTGGACAGTTGGCCCCAATGTGAGGATGAACCAAAACTTGTAGAAGTGTGAAAACTTGTGACCAGGATCCATTTTGGATTCATCCCGGGTGTAGCCCCAGCCAGGCCCTTGCACTGCCCAATGTGTATCCTTTTAAGACCTTTCAATAAATATTTTGCCCATTTAACTCTGTCTAGTCCCTGTTCCAGATCAGCCTTTCTAGGAGGCATCACCAGGTCCCTTTCCATAGCACTGCTTCCAAGATAACTATACAGTCTATAAGATAACCTCTTTGATCTCAGGTATGTTCAGTTAACATCTGCAGTTTCCATAAAATATATAAAATACCTGTGTGCTATCACTAGGGATACACAGCTCCTGTTCTGCTTTACATTTATGACAAATTTATTCCAACTTTAAGGAGATTAACACCAATTCTACTGAACCACTCAGTTTTAATTTAGAAAAAAAGCCATATAAAAATAATAACCTTTAATAGGTTTAAGCACCAACTTCCATTGAAGGAGAAACTAATATAGAAAACTCTTGCAATGGATATTAACCACAAATTTTTTCAATCATGATTTAAATATTTCAATCAATATGGCTTCAGAGCATGTCCTTAGAGAGATCATCAGCTATTCAGCATTTCAAGCTCATCTACAATCCTAAACCAAATCACGTGATATCTAAATGGAACCAGTCCCAATTTTTTAAAATCAGATAGGCACATTGAAATTTTCAATGGAGAAGAATCAAGTCTCAGCAAGAATAATTCAGAAACATATCAAAATGAACTCCTGGTTTTAAAATCAGACTATCAGAATGAGCAAATTTGATCCTGTTTAACAATAATCCCAGACTATATTGAGACAATGCTTTTATATTTTTAAATTTCCTTTTTTTACAATAAATTCAGATGCTAAGATGAGAAAATGCTCACAACTTCTCAGGTTCATCTTAATCTTAAAACCAAAACCAAGCTCAAGACTCTTCTAGAGAATTTTATTACTCTAATCAACTAATGATGTCACCAACTACAACATAGACACAGGTGCCAGTACTGAAACTGCTTTAATTACTGTTTGAAGCCCCATGGAAGAGATGATAAAGTGCCAACAATCAGATTTCCACACCCTTAAGTGATAATCTGCAAAATTCTGTATGTAGATACTCCAGCATAAAAGCCAGAAAGATAACATCAACAATTTGAATAGTATAATTTTTTTACTTAAATCAATACAAAAAACCTCTCATAAGTTGATGATTATAGCTGCAAGTTATTTTGCTTAAATTGGTAAAAATTCCCCCAAATACGTAAATTTAGAGAATAATAGGTGAAGAAGGTTAATGATCTTTAATTGAAATTGTTATTTTTCATTTTTCAATTATATTCTGCATGAGAAGGTATTGCTGGGAATGCCAAATAAGCAAAAAAGACATTAATTAGCTAAATAAGACTACATAGCAATATAAAAATGACAACGAAACACTTCTAAACTTAATTTAGGCAGAGGGCATAATCATTTTGAAACTTAATAAAAGGTAGAGTTTTAAGAGTCGCTTTTCAATTCTATTGGCATGTAATATAAATATGCTCCATTTACATGCAAAACCTATCTTGGCTAAATAAGCTACCCACAGTTGGAAGAGGTTCAGTTTTCCAATTATACCTAATAGACGTCTTACTGTAAGTTGAAAGAAGAATCACATGCAATATAAAAGCTTGTGATGACCAGGTAAGTTGAGAAGGAGCAGATCATCAACAACAAGCAAGATCTGGAATAGAAAGAGTAGCTATGTTTTTCAAATGGGGGGAAACCATTGCAGGGACAGACCCTGGGAGCTGCTGGTGGACATCAAGTGTGCAGGGTGGGCATGCAAGAAAAAGGGGAAAATCAGGTGAGAATCATTTACCATTCAGCTACATCTAGGAAGGGGATGATTTGCCCTTCTCTGCTGCATTTGACTCATGTAGCGGCACTGCTGCCAGAGTCACCATGTCAGGGTAAATGAATGGACACAGAATCACATCCTGATTTTTCAGATTTTAAATGCGTATTCTCAGAGAGGGCAGCAGTCAAAAGCATATAAGCATAAATGACCCTTTCTAGAGGATTGCTTTTCAAACTGCATGAATACAGAAAATCAGGATAATATTCAAAAATATTTTTATATATGTTATACCCTTTAATCTTCACTAAAATACAGGTGTTGTTTCATCTCTTCTACATCATTACAGAGATTCTTCAGTGAATTTTGCTTCTCAAGGGCCTTAATTGGGTAGCCAGGAGAAGTCAGGCCACTTCATCTGGGTGGTGTTGCAGAGGTGTTTCTGACTCTGGTTCCAGCCACAGGCCCTGGAAAACCTTCCTTGTACTTCCTACCCATCCTTATCTCCCTGTCTCAGGCAGAAGCCTTAGAGATATGTTGAGCCCAGAAAGTGCATTTCATGCTACAGTTGGCTGCTTCCAGCTGAGCAATATGCAGAGATCTCCAGTAAAACAAAACCCTACTACACACACACCTACAGTGTGTTGCAGGAAGGCCAGGCAGGATTTTCACTGTTCTGTGATAGGATTTAATAGAAGAGGAGAGAAATGCAGATTTTCTAGAATAACCTTAACTTATTAGCAGTGCTAATCGTGTTCTGCACTACGTCACAAGGGAAACCTCTCCCAGCAATATCTTAAAAACAATTAATGGGAGAAAATACAGTTTTCTTCTAGGAAAGAAGGGGAGGGAAGAATGGGGTTTGCAAGTAGAGTAAACATTCACATGGCTTGAGGTTTAAAGAATAAAAGTGATGATGCCTGGAAAGGCTGACCTGGAACAGAGACTAGGCAGAGCAAAAGGAATAAAATAGGTATTTATTAAAAGAATACACCTTGGACAGTGCAGGAGCCTGGCCAGGGCTACACCAAAGATGGATCCAGGTCACAAGTCTTTACACTTTTTAAAGTTTGGGTTCATCTGTATATTGTGGTCAATTATCCAACCACAGCCCCAGCTTATGAAGTCTCAGCCCCCTGTCTTGCCCCTTTCCCTTTGCTATTGTTTGTGTTTTTTGGGTACTGGTTCTCCTTGATTCTCTAGTTGGGAAGGGATTGTTTTGTCCAACTAACCTGTGAAGAAACTTACTAACAGCTAACATGAAGTTTCAGAGTTGCACACTAAGCAGCAGAGAATCTGAAAAAATATAAGAGCTAAACTCCAAGGCATCAAACATTGATGAGATGTGAAAAAGATTGTGAAAAAGTTATTTGATTAGCCTTTACAATTCATACATTCAGCCAGTGTCATGAGAAAAAAAATGGGAGAAACAGCAGCAATAGAAGTAAGAAAGAACTGAAGATACACGAAGGAAAGAAAAGGTAAGTAGAAATAAATTAGGGTTAGGCAGAGCACTGTATCTTATTACGGTATTATCTTTTGATTTAAAGGTTCTGCTATCTGCTTCAACAAAAGACTGCCTTATACAGCCTAAGAAAAGGTTAAGTCAGAAGGCAAGGGCAAAAGTGGAATGTTAATAGAGGCGAAATATATTCCTTTGTGAAAGGTGTGAAAAGCTTTCCTTCATTGTTTTATTCTAACTGATCTTTGTGAAAAGCACATTTTCATGTGAATTCAGGATTTCTTCTGCAGTCTGTCAAGTGTTTTTCCCAACATATAACATCAAAGTGAGTGTGTAAATAGATTACAAGGTCACCCAGCCTCAGTCCACAGGATTTAGGACTGTTGGTAGAGAAATAACTTCTTTTTTGCTATAATACACCTTGTATTGGAAACCTGAGGTTTCCAGTATTCAGTCTTCACTTCATCTCCTATCTGAAGGGTAAGGAGACTTTCAGGCTGACAACATGGGCAGAACAGAGAGGTGATGTGGCCAAGATTAAAGAAAGCAAGATTTCAGAGGGTAATCTGAAAAGCTCACAAAGCTTCTTGCAGATACTGACAGGAGGCATTTGACTTTTTTGCGCTGCTGTTCTCCCTGCACACATGGACAGGGGCCTGTAGTTGGGATTCTCTCCAGCTCTTGTAAAGTCCAACATCACACATGGGTGTACACATTAATATCACTGCTTTAGCTTTGGCAGCTGGAACATTGATTGACTGAAGGTGTCTTGCTTTCCCTTTCCTGGACAGTTCTCTATGAGAGCTTGCATTTCCTTATCAGAGCACTCAGAGGAGCTGTAAAAAGACTGGTCTACTGGCAGAGACACCTCGAGGAACAGCTTCTTCCCAGTGGCCAAAGAATACCACAAAGAAAAATAAAAAGACTAAGAAAATTGTTCTGAAAATCTTGCCAAAACTTGACATATTGGATTTGTAGAGTTTCTTGCAATTACTGTATTTTTTGGAAAGATGTTTATAAAAACACATACAATGAATGTATACATGTGTGCATGTGTACTGTACACAGTACTGTGTGTATCTAATTACACCAGTTATATACATATTTATATAAAATAAAATGAGGATTTATTACTGCTTAACTATATTGTCAGAACTTTAGGGTGCAATTTAGAGCAGAAATGACAGGAAATAATGAGATTACCAGCACATTTGCAGCATATAACTTGACTAGGTTTCTTCCAACTACTGTTGCAAATAAAAAATGAGACTGACAAAACACAAATCCATTACCAAGCACCTTTCAGCCCATTCTTTCTTTCATCGCGTTCTTCCATTTCACGTATTTCTACTTGAAGGCATGCCCCAGCTTATGCTGTACCAACGTGGAGTGTAGCTAACATGCATTGTTTATTTAAAAAATTACATTAAGGGGAAGTGTGTGGAGATCTCTGGAATGCTAGCCAGCTCTCACTACAGTTAATAAACATATCATAAAGTCCTGTTCAATTTTACTAATGCTCCTTCTCCAAACTGTTGATTATATACAGAATTTCAAAACTACTGCTGTGTGCTAGAGACTGACACACAAGAACACACAGGAAAAATTAATTTGAAAAGCCAGTCTCAGGCTGCAACTATAACTAAATTTGAGCTGGTGCAATGCTTAGCTAATTATACTGATTGAAATGAAGGCTAAAGAGAAAACCAGATGAGCTGTACCTGTGGCTTGTGCAACACAAAGGCAGTGCCCCTGCAGGTCAGGCAGTGGAGGAGTGGAAGGGGAACACAGCATGTAAGGAGTACCCTCAAGGCAGCCAGGGGTGATTGATCCCAAGTCCTGCTAAGAACTGGCTTGAACTGCAGCTTAAGGTTCTGGGTAATATAGATCCGTGCATTTATCTCACTTAAATAAAGCTGTATTATCTTATGCCTGTTGAAGAACCAGTCCAATATACTCCAGCTGATAGTGAAGATAAGTTGAGAAACTGGTTTAAAATCACCATTTGCACTTGATGGATGATGAAAATGCAACCAGTTGGGGAAAATATCCCTTCAAATGAGAGCTTTACAATGCTACCATTATGTTGCACATGTTATTAAAAATATCTAAAAGGTTGATTAGCCCTTTCTACAGGTGCCCATCCATTATTAATAAAGCAATCATATTTTAAAGGCCTGATTCTCAATTATTTCATTACCTAAATGAAAAATTAAACAAAGATGAAGAGAGAAACATTTTAGCTTACTTGGAAGCAGCCCTGGAGAGAAGAACCTTTTCTCCCGCAGAGTATTTATTGAATTGTTTGACAAATGAAATAACCAGCCATTACCGCTAAGGATTTTGGCTGGTGAGCATATGCCAATGAACCTACCAGATTTGTTCATTAAGTCTGACTCATGGAAAGGCTAAAAAAGTTCATCATCTCAGCGGTAGGAAAATGCCAAAAAATTAGGTGCTTTGTTTGACCTTTGTTTGTGAATTGGCTTCATCTAGAAATGGGGATGAAAGCCTCCTGTAAAAATGCTTCATCTTCTGGAAAAGGGCAAAAAGCAGCTTTCTTCTAACACAAGTTAAGCACAAATCCATTTTTTTTCTAATTTATATAAAATTCACAATACTTTTTTTTCCCATTCAGCAAATAATTCAGAAACAATAGAGCACTGTTAAGACCAACACTCTGAAATGAAATTCTTAAGCAGACCAACAGAACTTCAAAGAACAAATCAATATTTAAAACTCAAGGTGCTCCCTATTCTGCTGTTTATCTTCCCTGAGCTTATACAGACTTTACACAGTCAACATATTTCCATTTTCTGACAGATTTCTATCCTATGGGTAGAGAGACAGGGATTTAGTTAATGTCCTACCATATGGCTAAAGATGTATACTGTCTGTGGAGCAGATTAATTCAGCCTATCAAATTATTTTTACATACACAAGTAGGAAGGGACTCTAGACTATAGGTTGATACTCAAGCCTTGGATTAAAAAAAAAAATGCATGTCTGAGCAATGGTCAAAAGGGAATGAGACCATGTTTATCTGAACCCCTTAAATGTTGTCTGCTTATTCCTTTGCTGTTTCTGCAAGGCACTGTGTATGGTGCAGACCTCCTAACAGCTACTCTGAAATCAAAACTGGCTGCAGAACACTGCCTATCAGAGACTTCTTTCAGAAGACCTAGGGACAGGACTGAAGGGGAGGCATGTGAGAGCTAAAACAGGGAGAAATGGATCAGAACATTTCCCCAGTGACTCCCGAAGCTGCTCTTGCTGCATTCTTACAGCTAATGCACCATGTCTGTACTTTAAAGGTCATTTAGGGACATTTCCTTCCCACATTCCTAGAGGTGCCTCCTTGACTAGGAACATAGATGATCAGCAAGGCATGCATTCATGTCAGAAATGAAGTCACATTACTCATTCTCACTGCTTAAAACACTTCACTGTCACCCAAAGGTGAACACTGGAAAAAACAGAAGAGTGAATATTTTTTTCCATTTGCAGTGAAGGCAGAGCATAGCATTCAAGAAATATGGTTACAGGAATGATCAAATAAATATTCATTTGTCTTGGTGTTCCAAATGTCTTATTTCCTTTTTTTTTTTTCTCTTTTTCTTTCTTTGATTTAAATACAACTCTACAGTATTAAAGTTCTTTTTATATTCAAGGCTGATGCAAAGAGGGAATAGCTGCAAAGTGAAATGAAAGCAAAGATGTAGTGAATGGAATCTAAAAGTTTGCCCTAACAACACAAAGCAACAGAAAACAAGAGATGTTTCTGGGAAATGATGATGAAGTGGTGAGATTGATGCCTATGAAAAAACAGACAACAGGAATACTGTTATTATTATTTTTAAAATAATAAATCATAGAATTCTTCCAAAATAATTTTGTATCATCAGACTAAGCTTAACATAATGCTTTCCTTCTGCTGTTGTCTGAAAATAGCCTATTAAAGAGATTATACTATTTCTTCATGGGTTCATTCTATGGCTTCATACTATGGGTTTGTATTACATCCTCAAGCCTTTGCTGTAGCCCAGACAATGTCTCTCCACATGTAGAGCCACAGACCCAGGGCAGAGTAGTACATCAAAACCCTTGCTTTCACCCGGGCTCTAAACTGCTTTCCAGTGCAACCACACTGGCAACAGGGAGTGCTGAACACCCTAGAGGGTTAGGGTTATCCATCAGCCTGGCTCTCCCTGAGAATTGTGTTGGATCCATGTTTCCACGCATCGCTGAGAATGGAAATGGCATGGGTCACAGCACACCTCTGCTTTCCTGCACCCTTGCATCAACTGGAAGATCAGGCAGAAGCACAGCCTAAACAGGAGCCAGCTGAGCAGGCAGACCAGCTAGCAGTCCTCAGGCTCTGGGAAAACAGCAGATTTTGTCCATTCCCTCGTATATGATGCATGCTTCCATGGTATCCTTTGATTACTGTTCCTGTAACTATTACTACTAAAATTTTCTGGACTGCATGAGCCACATCTTCCTTGCAAGCTTTTTAAGCCCAAATTTTTTATATAACTCATTTCCAGCATTAATTATAAAGCAACACTTTTTGGATCCGTATCGTCTAACGCTGTAGTGACTCGGGCTGACTAAATGACTGTGGAGAGACCAAGATGTTCAAGTCATAGGAAGGGAGGAAAGGATTTCTTCTATTAGCATTTTCTTAATGTGCTTCATATTGCTAATCCTTGATCTCAATCTGCAAATACAATATTTTCAGATTTGGAGGGCTGAGCTCATTTTTGAGATCATCCATTCTGGTCCCAGAAATTCAACCTGGGCTTGCAGCAAGTGGCAGAATTAAAAACCGATGAGATGATAGTACAGCATATTATAGTATTAGAATATCCAATTTCTGATTTACTTTTTTCAATGCTGGAGAAACACATTGATGTGCAGAGGTCAGAGATCTGAAAAGACTGGAAGACCATATCCATATCCAGTAAATAAGACCCCTAGAGCAACCAATACCCACCGATTACCTGTTAGTAAAAACTCAGCTATCAACTAAACTAAAAAGCATCTATAGTAACACACAATGTGGCAAGAAAGGAAGTGCTGCATAACAAACATGGATAACCCTGTGAAAGTCAAAGAGATGCTGTGTATTTATGAGCCATGCCAGTTGTGATTCTTTATAGCCATACTTGAATTTAAGTGATATATTTGTCATTTCAGTATCTCAGAAAAGACTGAATTAACTCACTCTCTGCTATTATGAAAGAACTGTAATCGTACCTCCTGCATCACTACATTATCAAAGAACTAGATTATGAATCCTAATCTTTCCACTACAGATGACAAGAGAAGTTTTGTCATGAGATTTGTGTAAAACAGAACCAGGCTGAATATTCCAAATCAGTTTTTCAGCTTGATAAAATAGTCTTTGTGTGAATGTTGACAGGAAGAAACTGATACTGCTCCTCCATGTTCAAACAGAAAGTGGATGAATAATTATTAGAGAACATATTTACTAAAAAATTATGCAAAATTTTCTTTTCTCCATTCAAATTATTTCTGATATGTAATCAACGTATTTCAGAATATCTCCTATCTAGGCAGTAATCACTCAAAAAAAAAAATTAAATATGTGCACATAAAAACACAGGGGCCTACAACAAACATTTGACTTAGAGCAGCAGTCCTTGTTTCAGGACTTGCTGTTTCTGCAAGTTTGCAGAAATTGGATGCCCTTCTTTTCTCATCTCTACCAAGACCTTGTTAGGGGTTAGGTAAACTATGCTCATCTATCCCCATCTATCCAATGGATTTCTTGGGACCTTTTGTTAGCCGTGTTTCTAAGTCAGTGTAAAAGAAAGAATATAAGAGGCTGTTTTTTATAATTTGTTTTGGTTGAGGTATTTTTTCCATTAATTTTCCTACATCTGAGAAGTTTTGTTTAAAATTTCATAATCACATTGAGCTTTTTGGGAATCAGACAATGGCTGAAATTTTTGAAGTAGAAATCACTCTGACATGATGGAAAGAATTCTGCATCAACTAAAACCTTTCTGAACTCCCTTGCAAAAATAAGGCTTCAAATCAATTATTCAAACTTCTTTCACTAGATCAATGTTTGCATACACAGCCTTAACAGGTGAAGAGTCTTTTTTCGCATGGGAGGATTGTTTCATTAATTTCTTTTTTTCAGCTGCTGTTTAGTATGAGGGAGGGATTCCAGACTAGTTTCACTAGATTTCAACACTGACACCACTGGGAAGTCAAAACCTGAGGCTTCGTCTAAATAGGTGTTTTCAAGTCTAATAACTAATTAAAAATTAAAGCTTCTCCTGCCTTTTAAATAATGCATTGAGGATTCTTTGTAGCTGCATCTGGGTTTTGGGTTTCTGTAATTGCTTTAAAAATTGCTTTTTGCAGCCACTGGGGCTATAGACCAAGATCGTGTAAGTTAGTGCATGCCCATGAGAATGTGGGAAATAGAGCTGTAGGCTGTTTTAAAAAAAAAAAAAAAAAAAAAAAAAAAAAAAAGCAGTAAAGAAAATCTTACCCAGAATATATGAATGGGAAGTTCTTATAAGGCATCATTTCTTCCCTGACAGAAGGGTACTGATAAAATTTTATGATCCTTTCTTCTTCCATGCTCTTTCCTTCTCCTTTCCTTCCTTTTCTTTTTCTTTTTTTCTTCTTTTTTCTTTTTGCTCTTTCATTTTTTTCTCTTTTCTCTTTTTCTTTTTGCCTTTTTTCCTTTTCTCTACAAAAATTTTTGCTAAAGAATAGAAGAAGCTTATCTATGCAGATGACAGTCCAAGCCAGTGTTAAGCAAATGACTGTCAATGGCACAAGAAATGGTAGGGTTGTAAGAAACCACCTTCTTTAGAACACCAGGCATGAAAGAAGGCATATGAATAAAAAAAATCCTTCCCCCACATTCTTTTAATGACAACAAAGAAATTTTTCCCTTTCAGAATAGAACACTGTCTTTCTCTCTCCTCCTCCTACACTGCAGCGTTTATTCCCCTAATTTCCATTATTAAACTTGCTTAGACAAAAATGCCAATGAAACAGCACAGAGCAAAACATTATAAAAAGAACTCCTTCTGGGAACTACAGACCTCCTAAGATATGGATATGAGTAAATGGAAATTTGAATCTGTGAAAAAGAAAAAGACCTTGTTACAAAGCACAATAATAACTCAGGAGAATCAAGACAAAACTACAAGACAACAAGCAATGTTGTAACTCCAGGAAAAACTTTTTGTGATGAACTTGAAGCAAAAAAAGTTATATTCTTCCTAAGTGGACTTGCTTGTATGCTACAGGTTCTAGGTGCTGTGAAGACACAGGTTTGATTTCACAATAAAACCCCCCAACCCCCCATCTCAAATTCTCTGCATGGTGGTTCATAAGGGACCCCATTTCTTTATAACACAGCAGTCACAGATGTTACTGTGGCTGGTTTAGTGTAAGGATTTTTTCAGTGAGTTACTAGAATTTTCTCATCCACCCATAAAAAAGTACTATAATTTCTCAACTCAGTGTCAATACGCCATTTTAAAAAGATGTTTGACAACCCTCTCACTCCCAGATCCAAATATTCATATTCTATATTTGCTTTTTGTATTTCTGCACAATTTTCCTCAGAAGCTGTTACTGCTTTTCCTGATTTACTCAATTTTAAATGAATCCATTTGCTCCTCCTCCTTTGGCAAGAGCAAAGTATCCTCATCATAATAATAGCTAAACCTTATTTGAAAAATAATTTTTTTTTTCTAGTTGCACCACATAAAACTTTATTCTGCTTAAAAATGTCCTTTAAAACCCCAAAATGTCAGTTGTTTCCCAGTTCCAAAATTGTATACTTTTCAGCACATTACAATGTTTAGAAGATACATAAAGAAGATGTAGAATTTGAATATAGAAGATGAAAATTTGAATATTAGGTTTTGATCTATTTGTACGACAATAAAATTTAGATAAAATTTGTTCAAAGAGCGCTAAGAATCAGAACCATACCTACCACATTATAAATGAAACAGCACTGTACTTCATCACACAGAAATTTATTAAGAGATGTAAATTGAAGAGCTTTCATTCTGTCTCCCACAGGAAAAATTCTTGCTTCTAGCAGTTTCTTTTAAAATCAGTCATCAGTCTGATTGTCACTAGTTCAACACCGTGTTATGTAGAGTTCTTCCAGTTTTATAAATCAGGAGGGAAATTTGCAAACTTGTGGTGAAGTGTATAAATAATGAAGGATGTACTCTGCGAAACACTGATAATCCACGCTGAGACACAGCAGAGCCTGTGTAATGACCAAGATGTCAACAAAAGCAGTCTCTGACACGTGTCTTATCTAAGTGATTTTACAATTTCCTCTTGAGTCTACATTTTGCAGTTTTAACATCCTCCATTGAGGACTTGCATGTTCTATCATTCTGGTCAAGAAGTCATTAATGCAGCTCAAGTAATATATTCTTCCTGTCTACATCTGAAATTTCAGTCTACATTAATTCTAATGTTATAAATTGCAGCAGTGAATCGACTACTGTAATTTGAATCTTATCTCCTTTCCTCTATATTAGTATTAAATCTTACACAAATATTTGGCATTGATGTCTATTTGATTGTCTTCTTTCCAGTAAGATGTGGATGCGCACTATTACATTCATGTCTTCATTTATTATGAATTCCTAATCCATCTTAATTCTTAGACTGACACAATTTCTTTAGAAGTACATATACCACAGTCCTGTTCCTTTCTTGGCAATCTCTTTAAAAGAACTCCACTTGTTTTTAATTTCCTATAGACTTGGTAAAGAAGATAACCAAACATTCACTTAAAGATAGGAATGTTTTCTATCCTGCCTTAGAAGCAGTACCCCAAACTTACCTAGTAGAAATGTCAGTATCTCAGTTTGTGATTTGCCTCTGGACATCCCTAGGACTACCTCAGGAAGTCTCTGGCTTGCTGCCACTGTCAGCAGTTGCTATCTAGAATATTGTGAGTAAAGACCAAACATATTTCTCCCAGACTCCAGCAACTCAAGGACTTCCCCAGCCAATGATGTTTCCATTTGGAAAACCTTGATATTCTTCTTCTGTTAATTTCTCCAATCTGAATCCATGTAAAGAAACAACGAGCAAAATTGTAAATGCAGAAGTTTTCATCCTTGGCCTGTGCTGAGTGCTCTGTCAGATTTTTATCATGAGCACTAACTACATCTTGTGCTGGAGCATCTGTGGATGTCAGTTATATATAAAGACAAGTAGAGTTGTGTTTCATGCTTCTGAATTGACTAAATATAGAATAAGACTGAGCTGCATCCCTGCAGAAATGAAATGTGGTTTTGATGCTTATAACTATAGAGTTGAAATTTGGGAGGAGCAAAACAAAATTATTTCTAAAATGCAATGTCCAATCCTCCTCAATAGGAATCACAGCTCCACAGAAGTTCAGTGGAGTGACATGCTTTAGTATCTCTCCCAGGTTTCTGCCTCCACCCTCAGTGCACTGTCAGGTACAAAATACACCAAAAAATTAAAGACAAAACTTAACTTTGTTAACTGAGAGGCTGCATAATTCAGCTTAAGATATAAAATCCATACCTTTAGGGAACAAAAAATCCACCATCTGTTTCTATATGAAAGAGGTAGAACACCAGACATTACATTCTACTCTTTTTCAACAAGACTGCTTCAAAACTATGTGGGATGTAAGAAATGCTCCTTGCCCAACCACAAGGTCCTTGCTTAGCTCTCCTGGTCTTTTGAAAGACTTCTGACCTAGCAAAGTTCAAAGCCTCTGAACACTGTTTTGGGCATGCTCTGCAGCTATTTTAATAGACAGGAGGTGCACCCTGAAATAGAAACTTGGTGCTTTCATGAGCAGCTGTGAAGCATTCAGCTTTCAAAAAGTGTAAGAAGCACCAGATACATTTGCCCAACTGCTTCATCTTAGTTTATAGCTTATAATTTGCTCTAGTTCAGAGCTCTAAAACAATGCTTCTGAGAATGTAGACATTAAAAGCATTTAAACCCACTCAATGCCTCAGAGCCTCATGACAGCCTAAATTAAAGTCTAAAGCCTTTATATCAGCTGGGATAAAGGAAGAGCAGTAGTCTTTCCTTGGCAGAAGTAGAGAGAGCAACAGAGGCTATGGAGAGCTAGCTCTATCATGGTTAGAATTTCTTCAACCACATAAATCAAATTTGTATATAGATATTTAAATAAGTACAAATACACAGACATGCAGACATCTATGAACAGAATCAGTTATTTATCCTGAAATTATATAAAGTAGTTAATTTTAATGTCGAGACAAAAGTTGCTTTCTAAATCAGCTGGCTAGCATACAATTAGCATTATGCCAAAACAATATCTAAAGGCAATCAATCTCCAGAACTAGGGACTTCTCTAGTTTTATAGGAAATTGAAATTCCATCAAACTAAACAGTCTGTGATTCTTCTGGAACAAGTCTACTGATGTGAGAAACAGAAAAATGTTCAGGGTTCAATACAACATGGAGGGAAGAAAAATGGCTTACTTATCATTTTAACATACAAACTACTTTAATAAAGCCATGAGAAATGACACTCACTATGAGACAAGTCATATCATAAGAATTTATTGGATGTCTTCTGCTTGATAAGCTCTTAGACTTTGCCCACTGTATTTAGGTTTCTGAAGCTTTTGTATTGGAGACTTCAAAAGAAAATCACACTGAGATATTTAGGTTCCTGTAGCACCAGTTTCACTAACAATGTCTGCTTCTCTGTGTCTGAAAGCTGACCTGCCACAACAAGATTTGCTTTATAAATTAAGTCACTTGTCCCCTTCATGCCTTGGAATTCCACAGAGGCATTTCAGTTCACACAAAACCAGGAAATTCTGGGAAAAAAACTTCCCAGGAAGTGCCTTTGAAACCAGATATCCTCAAGGGAAGAACTATCTATTCTAATTTTTCCATGATGCAGAGTCCACACTGGTTTTACAGCAGCCAGCCTGGAGACAATAGGTACAAGTAAAAGATGTCTCTGACAGCAGAATGCTGAGGTATTTGCTGCTGGAGAAGGGATCCAGCAATGTCAGCACTACATGCAGCTCCTCTCCCCTGAACAGCCCTTCAGTTCTTCTGCTGTCACAGAGAGGGAGGGTGAGTTGGAGAACGTGGTTATTGGGACAGAGGAAAGGTTCCACTAGGCAACTGCAGCCGACATCTTGCCCTTGAGCATCAGAAGCAGCAAGCTCTGTCTACTCTTTCACAAAGACTTGAGCTGGCTAAGAGAGAAGAGTTGATGTATTACTCACTGCTTTAAGAGAATTATCTATTCTGTCCATCCCTGTACTTGGTTATCAAACTTTCAGCAGATGAAATGAAACATCATTCTGATTACAAGTGTGTCTTCAAAACATCACTCCCGAGTATAATTTCCCAGTGACTAGACAGAGAAAACCTCTGATTTACCATCTGCTTTTAATTCCTTTCTGAGTGAAGATTATGAGCAAACAAGCCATCTTTATGTCTCCTCAGTTAGTCTATTTAGATTCCCTGTGTCTGCCCACACATGACTGAAGGCACTATACACAGCAGCCATGATATCTGAAGTTGCTGGGTGACTTCTTTTCCAAGTGTACTGCAAGACAGATACATTTAATATCTCCAGCAAATACCTGTGCTGCATGGCCTTATTATATCCCGCTAGGACTTAATCATAACTGCATAAGGATTCTGAAAACCATTATTTAGTCAAAGATTATTTTCTTTATATTAAGACACATTAAAAAGGAAACACTTAAAATTGCTCTCTTTCAAACTTTTCACATTGCTTTATGAAAGAGGAAGGTTATTAAACAAATGCTTATTTTGACCCTTTGAAATGACCGCAATTTAGTAATGAAATTACAGTTCTTCACCCGTCACCATATACCAATTTGTTAGAGGCTTTGAAATGAATTTCTGTGCAAATGAAAACGATTGTCACCATTGTACCAATCATAAAGAATGAGTTCAGTGTTTCTTAATAAGATGCAAATGCTGTGAGTTTTTTCTGATAAAATACTTCACTGCTAAAAAGTAAAGAATTAAAAAAGGTAATATGAAGGTGCAGTCAGAAAGACAGCAAATGTTAGAGAAGGACAAAGCTGTAAGTGTGGACACAATAGCATGCCAAGACTACAGAGAAATACCAAAAAGTGCAAGAGTATGGAGTCTTTTAAAATCAGTATCGAGCTTCTGTGAAACAAACAGCAATAATAGAATATGGAGAGGGGAACCCAGTTTGTCACGAGGAGGTTTTAAGACTGTCTGCAGAAGTCTATTTTATAGCTCATAGGACCAGTCAAGTTGCGAGGGACCTCAGGAGGCCCTTGGACCAATCCCATGCTCAGAGCAGGGTCAGACTGAGTTTCTCACAGCTTCTTCTAGGCAGGCCTTGAAATCCTCCTACCATGAAGACTTCCCAGCAAAAGTGTTCCCATGCTTAGCTGTTTTCAAGGTGAAATAGCTTTTTGCTGTATCTAGCAGTGTAAATATTCGCTTTTCAGTTCACAGCTCTTGCCTTTCATTTTCCTACATCTACCTCAGCAAAGAGCCTGGCTGTGTTTCCCTGCTAACCTCCTCAGTAGGTGTTGTCTGGTCACTGTTAGCTTTCTATTCTTATGAGCCCCACTCCCACAGCTCCTCCTCACAGGGCGAATGCATCAGTTTCCCAACCATCTTGGTGATTCTTCACTGTGCTCCAATTTGTAATTTCCCTTTTATTAGTATCCCAAGAAACAAAGAAATAATCTCCACCTTTGACCTAACTGCAGTCCTGTTAATGTGTACCCGCATACTACCCAACTTCATTGCTGCCAAAGTACACTGCTGACTCACAAGCAGCTTCCTCTCCACAAAATTTTGATCAGTCACATACTGCTTAGTCCTCCTCTATTCCCTTCAAAGCTAACAGCTTCTTCCAAGAACACAGGCTGAAAGTTTGGTGCTCCTGAAAGCAATGCCAAGAATGACATCATGGTAGCAAACCACGTGATTTCCTTAAGAGGATCACAAATAGCTTAAATACACTATGCTACATATCTCCACTACAGACATTCAAATCTTCTACTTAAACAATGAAAGCATATCTCAGTCCCAGGCAGGTTAAGAAAAGACATAAATTATAGGTTAATTTGATCCATATTTGCAATGGAAGAGATGTGTGAGAAGTGGTAAGTAGTAAAATAACATCTACATCCAGCTGTAAGAAAAATGAACTACACTAAGGAGGGAAACAAGATAAATAGTTCCTTATATCTCAGACAATTTTTAATCTTTAGTATTAATGTTCTTTTTCTACTTCCAATTACTTTTAAGACCTTATAACAAACAATAGTTGAATATTTCAACTCTTTTAACAGGACAAGGGGGAAAAAAACCCCTCAAAACCCTCCTTCACTCAGCATGCCACAGAGTTATTATGCTGAAACTAGAATCGACTTTTTTTTTTTTTTTTTGAGAATGCTAAATATACACAAAAGGCATTGAGGAGAGAAGTCAATAAAACTGTTTAACTTAACATCACTAATTCAGGCATTTCAGAATTCCAGGTTGTGGTCATCTTTAATGAATGTAATTTTAAGAATCTTCAGGTTGATCACAAGCAATGCTACATGACTTTTTGTTACACAAGAGAGTTTTGTTGCTTAGACAACCACTGTGTATCTGTTTGCTAGTAGTAAAGAACACTTTGTAGGACTTGATGGTTCAACATTGATTTTATCATATTGTAAGGTACAGACTCTTACTTAGATCTTTTAGGACTCCTAAAACCTTGTGATCTGCATGAAGACAGCACTGAATATTCCATTTCTGCTAGGTTAAAGCTAAGCTAAACCCAAAGTGGATTGATGGTATCAAAGTGGGCTTTCATCTGAAAGGTCCTTGTTTAAGGTCATAGCAACCAGACAATTTCTTACGTGTTTTTTCTTGCTCATACTGAACTCAAAATACCTATTTGATTGCATGCCTTTCTTCAGAGACTTCCACATTCTCACCAGGTCTCTGCACACTCCTTTAAAAGCAGGTCCATTCATTGGTTATCTCCAGTCTAGGAATTACATTAACTTCTGCAAGAAGGTCACCATTATTCAGATCTCATCCTTTTAGTGAGCAGAAATTACTTCAAAATATTTTCACCTTCAGTGCACATGGCATATGTTAAGTGAATGCATCTGCAGCTTACATATTGTGTCAGACTTCTCTCACTTCAGAGACTTTCCTGAATTTTCTATTCTGTTCCTGTTTATCTTTTCATGGGCTCCTGGAGAATCAGTTGCTAATGGCTTCTGCATACAGGGACACAGATTTGTCTTTTTTCTATTTAACATTTCTAATAAAGTGCATTGTGAATCATCATCATCTCAGACCAAATTGCTCTTGAGTGAAGAAGGAAATGAGCAGGGTAAAACCTCCTGTCTCCTTGTGTGATTAGATGTATGCAAGTTGCAGCAGCAGGAATACGATTCAGTTATGGCAAATGTAATGAAGATTCTTTATTCAGGACATTGGAGACTGTCAAATCCCCTGCTTCTTCCTCAGTCTTATTAAACAAACTGCTCTTCTCTGCTGTTACCATCCTAGAGAACTCCTTATGCCCACGCATTTTGTGCAAAAGCTCCAGAACAGAACTTTGACAATAGTAAGTATGGTATTTTTTTAATTAATTGCCCCATTCCTGATAAATACCTCTAAATCTTCAGCAGCAGTTAAAACTCAGTATATTTTCATTAATAATCGCTTATCCCTCAATTATTTTCAAAGGGTCACATAATAATTCCTATCACTTCTTTAGAAGATGCAAAGCATTTCTGACATTTTACTGTCAATACCAGCTTTGTAAATACCTATCATTTTGAATGTCACTATTCTTTTAAAATTCTTAACGTTTTAAAGCTGTCCTGTTTATATGTGCTCAATTCAAAACTAATAAAAAAATGTTTTTCCTTCATAATGTAGCTCTGCTTTGAAAATATGGATGTATCATTTATTGTTCACAGACTTCTAGTAAAATCTATAAATAATCCCTAAAGCAAACACTACATCTAATCATTACTGCTCTTCAGACTTTGTGCCATACAGATATGAAATTCTAGCTTGAATTGCATTACAATTATTGCTGTTTATTTGACTAAAGTGCCAGGGTTAGTGGAGTCAGATTTCAGTCGTATGATGTGTGGAGAGAATCTCTAAGGAAATCTAGAGTTATTCTACTCACATTTGTGTCAGTGGAATCAGAGTCTGCTTCCACTACATCTGGAAATCCTGATTGTTATGGTTTGCCAAAAGTCCCAATTGAAAGATAACCAAGCTGGCTTAAACATACTGGGTGGCTAGAATCCATACAAACATAAATTAACAACAGCAACTTTCCAAATGCTATCAAGAACCATTACATCATCCACAACAACATTCAATGCAGCTTGGCTAAATTGTCATTAAATAGATTTTCTAAGTGCTTCAGCCTTCAAGTAATACTAGAGGTGGACTGACATAATCATGCATTATTCATGTGCAGTCAATGGCATTGTAAAAAAATCAGATACTTTGTCTGAGAGACTGACTGTTCTTTTGAGAATATCAGTTGAACAGATACTGAATTTTAAGACAAAAGCCTTTCAATGAACAAAAAATACAAAACCCCTGTAATGATATCTGTATCTATGTAAGATAAATCTATGTCTACAGGCACAAACCATCAATTTGGTATAATAAAAAGAATATAAAATTCATAGTCTTGAGACAAAAGAGAATTATATGGATGCCCTAAAGTACCAGAGTGTAATAAGTCCTACAGTTTTCACAATCAAATGCAGAGGACCCACACAACCAGAGGCATTGATATTCACATGACCAGGAAATTAAAGAAATATAAAAAGAAACAACCCAAACATCTTATGCTATTTAATTATATATCAATATTGAAACAGGTTATTTATTACAACAAAGTGAATCTAAGAGATACTTAAGGTTAATGTTAAAGATAAATAAGCACTCAGCAGACTATAAAAGTTTATATGTAGAAGTTAGTGCAGTCAACTTGTATGTCTAAGCAACACCATGTCCACAAGATTCACGCTTTATCACAGTCAAGAGTCCTAGCAATTCTGCTCTGCAGCATGACCCAACAGCGCTCATGGTCAAAGCAAGAAAAGCATACTATTGTTCTTCATGTTCAGGTACAACTTTAATAAATGCATGCCATGGCACTTCATGGTGTGGAGTGAAAATTAATGAAATGTTGTAGATGAATTACTATGCTGAAACCAAATTTGTCACCATGTAATAAGGTACAAACTTCCTCAGCTGTAGCCTTATCCCTCTATTTACTCAGAACAAGAATGGATAGAAATAAATAGTTATGTGGGGTGTTAATGTCCAGCAAGATCTGCGTGACCAAAGGCCTGAGGAACTTGTTCAACACGGTAAAGTGATTAGTGAGTGACTTGGGCATCTCTGCACCCACAAATCTAAGGTAGAGGGGGCAGTAAACTCAGCCATCCAGTTAGAATTGCAAGCAGAGAATTTACTACCACCCGTGACTTGTTCTGCAGAGAGAAAATTTTGTACAGTAGTTCCTGGGTAGTCCACTTAGGAGAAAAAGCAATATCTGGTACTCCAAGATAAGAATCTATCTTATGTTACTTTGCTTTCAGAAATCTTTTTACCAGTTGAAGGAAAAAAAGTTCCATTTTTCCCTACTGCTTTCTATCAAGTAATGAAAGATCTATTTTCCCTCACACAATTTTATTTTTCCATGCATTGAAAAGCAGCTTCCTTTTAAAATCTCACAAATTGCTCCCAGCTTCCCCAACCTTCCAATCTGACACTGAAAAAGACGTTACCATTAAATCTTTCTAGGTCACCCACAAATTGTAGTTTCCTATGTGACAGCTGAGAACAACTTATCCTTCACTTACTAGGTAAACACAATATTGCTTTTCAGAGAAAAATCATAGCAGGAGAGCAAGCGAAGGAGATAGTAAAGGAAAAAATATCTATCAAAACAGTGTCAATTCTTTCCAAACTAAAACCAAAATCGTCCAACTCTCATACAGTACTCACTCATGTAATTTTTCACAGACAGTTGCAAAAGAAGCTCATGATCTAAGTGATGAGGTTTGATTAATTGAAATTAGGAACCTACAATAATTTGGGTACAGGCCTTATTTCAAGACTGCCACTGCTTTAAGCACTGCTTTAGCAATCTGAAAGTGAGGTCAGTGTGCTACCATGAAAACCAAAGAGGGACCACAGGATCTTTAGCACTTAGTACACATTTAATTTCTTTTTATCCTGCTGATGAAAGTGTTTGTGTTTCTCTGGTCAAACTGGGAGGTATTAGGACAAGTGACAGTGATGCATCATGCTCAAAGGCACAGAAACTTATCCTTCATCTCAGCAGAGCCATTCTTTGCACATTTAAGCTGCAACCACAAACAAGGCATACAATAAATCTATTGTGACCTTGGAAAGAACCCACTGCAGATGTTTCAAGTCTTGAATGGGAATCTCTAAAATGGCTTTAAGAATTAACGACTATTGAAATGAAAACAATCTGCCTGTAGGTAATTTTGCATATAACAGGTGAAAACTAGAGAAAAAATAGTAACTCGCCTGTTGAACAAAGGCCATGGGGAAAATATTGCATTTGCTTTTCCCAAATCAACACCTGAACATTTACTATGTCACATGAAGTGAAATACTGGGAAAGACAGAGCAAGGCATCCAGTTCAGAGCAGTGTCCCTGGTTGGTATGATATGCTTCAGCAGAAGTGTGGTTTCATGTAACACTGAGCTAGGAAAAAGAGAGGGCAGTCTCAGCAGAATAAAAATATGAACAAATACATCCCTGCAATGAGAGATTCATTGTGAGAAGCCTCACAAGAGCAAAGAGAAATTACTTGCAGCTAACCCAGGAAATGGTTTTGCTAAGAAATTCCGTAGAACTGTGAGTAACAATAGCAACCCAGTCAGATGAGAGATCGGGTTGAGGAATGGAGAGACATTTTATGTCTGCAAACTCATACTTCCAAAATGTCTTTTGGAAATTCATCCTAAGGTAGAGCTTGTGGGAAAGGGAGCTCTATATCAAAAGGCCCACTGCAGCATCCTAGTACCATGGTCATGACTCCATAAATTGAGAATACAGCAGGCACAACTTGCAGTCCTGTTCATCAGCCTTCCCCTTCTATAGCCCAAAGATTTGACCCTGCATCATGGTGGGGAAGCCAGGCCCATCTGTTATTCCAGATTCCCAGATCCATTCCTCGGAGTCTGAGGAATTCCTGCTCTCCAGAAACCTTTCCAAATACTCAGCTCATCTGGTTGAGCAACCTCACCCACTGTTGATTCCTTTCAGAGACAAGAGATTTCCTCGGCTGCTGTCATATCAACCTGGTAGCTCCCTGTCTGTCCTGGGGTGTGATGCCTCAACTGTTCTCTACATAGAAGATACTAGAAGTGACAGGAAAGGACAAGAAAATGACAGAATGAGGAGAAAACCTTATAAAACTTAAACAAAAATTTAGATTACCAAACATTTTTGGTAGATCCTAATTTGAATCTTGAAACAAAAAACAGTTTTCAGGTGGCTAGGTTACTATTCCATATCCCAGAAAGGAATTGTTCAGAAAAAGAGTATAAAGTCATCTAAGATAATTAGGTTTCAACTTGTTTTAACATATATTGGTCCTATTCTTGAGTTAAAAAGGAATATCACCAATCATAGCTCAAAACCTTGCTGCTTTTTAAATATTTCCTGCTGAGTAATTATTTAAAAAACAGATATCAGAGTGCCACAATTACAGAACCTATGAGGTGGCATATTTAGATATTTTCTTCCTGTAAAGAAACACGTGCATAAAAACACCTGTGCAAGCTGATGTCTGTCAGACAGCTGTCCCAGAGGTTCAGAGCCTGCACACTACCTGACAAGATGGAAGCTTGAACTGGAGAGCAAATATCAAGCTGTTATCCCGTGCCAATGAAGGCAGCAGATCTGTTGAGAGGATAAACCCATTGCCTTTGAGTTGCTCAACATTTCCTGGACAGCCTGATTTTTCCACTGGTATTTGCATCAGCTTTGCAGGGCTCTGTTCACCTGCTCTTGGAGTTCTAAGTGCAAGTGCTGAGTGTGACAGTGCTCGCTCCTGCATGCAGAAAAGGAGAAAATGGTCCTGAGAGAGAGGATGAGATTGCTTCAGGCATGAAAAATTGAGGAAACTGTTCTGAACATGATAAAGGCTAGTTATTGTTTAGTGTTGCTTTACACTATGAGTTTGAAATCAGTGTCACAGAGATCACATTACAGTTTGTGAATCCTTACTGTATTTGGTGATGTAGACTGTTTGCTTCACCAGGCTAGAGCATGAGTTTCTTTAAAAGCAATTTAAAAATCTTTTTTTGAGACTTTGAAATTTCTGTTTCTGCAAGATGGATTCAACCAAAGCTATGTAAAATAACACCCTCTCCCTTTCACATATACTGCTTGCCTTGAGTGAGGAGACAATCCCAAAAAAGGAATGCTTCTGAACTTGAGAGATATAACATATGCAGCCAAACTCTTTCATTTCTATCTGGGAGCAACACTAATGGAAGCCACAGTCAGAAATCTTGTAAAGCAAGTCTGCCACTCATTAATGCAAGAACACTGGCATCATTATAAGTGTCATCTTGTTCAGCCATAAACTTCAGAAACCATAAAAAAAATCTCAGCATAATCTTCCATTGTTAAGTAATTACAAACAAGAGAGCTACATGCTAGAACTACTTTGTTTACTGAAGCAGGTGTTGCCATGCCCTTTGATATCTTTCACACATGCTTTTTCAATTAATAAAACCATGTAACATAATTCCAAATGCTCTATACTTTGACAGAGATCAGACCGTCCTCAGTAAACTTGGTGCTTTTCTTCTCTCTTGTAAAATTTCACCTCACTTGTAACCTTTTCTTTTTGGATACTTTTAGATAGTGATTTATGTCCCACTCAAAGCAACTGAACAATTACTCTGATTACTTAGATGGAAGAATTATGAGGCAAAGTGGGAAAACTAAATTCCATGTCTAAAACACATCAAATTCTACCCAAGTTAATACCTCTCATGCAATCTCCTGTACTACATTTTAGTTCAAGTTGCTAGAAGGTGACAAAGTCATGAAACATTTCAGGAACACATAAATCACTGGGGTTTTACATTTGCTTGTAAAACCCAACCAATATCCATGCATGCATGAACCTGCTTGCTTTCCTTAGAAAACATCTGCCATGAATCAGTTATAAAGAAGTGATTCAACAATGCTGAAAGCAGAAAAGTTTTGAAGCCATATTCAGTGTAACAACCTTCTAATTTTTTTCCTCCAAATAAGAGCATTAATATTTTGCTTTACTTGCTTTATCATAAAAACAAAAATAGTCTTTGTGTATGCACACTCAAAAAGTTTTTTTAAAATTATACAAAAGTAACTCAAACTGTTCCATCCACCAATCACCCAAATAGTTTGAATACCTGTCAATCCCATATTTCTTTCCACAGAAACATGACTTCCTGACTCAATACACATCACTGATCAACAAATTTAAAAAAACAAACTAAAAAAGCATGTTTGAACTCTTGTCCTTCTTCCAGAAATCTTTTTCTTCCTATACTTGGCATTCTATCCTGGCTATTCACAAAAACAAGTTCTTACTGTTTTTAGAAATTTTGGTCCTGAAAATACTACAGTAATTTCACGAATATAAGCCACACCATTATGACTAAAATTTTGCTCCCACCCTGAAATGCGGCTTATATTCAGGGGCGGCTAATATGTGAATAATTTTCTGACATTTCCAATCCCGGAAGTGACAGTCAGGGTGCCAAGCCCAGCACCGGCCAGTAAAAGCCGGCTTTAGGCGATTGTTACACATTGGTTACTCTGTTCCGCGGTGGGTGGAGCC
>PYHW01010717.1:4031430-4043849 GCA_013186435.1 Turdus rufiventris
TGTGTATGGACAAAGACATGAACTTTGCTGACACACCGGGAATGCGGCTTATACTCCGTGCGGCTTATATTCGTGAAACTACTGTACTCCTTTTAATAAATTGGTTCCATGGTAAAGGAACTATATCAGCTTATAACCAGACAGAATTTTCTTTTAGAAAAAAACACTGGAGAACATGACCCAATTTTAGCATTACTGTCACAGGACTGCTGCCAAAAAACAAGCCACTTGGCTCTGTCTCCACCCAGTGCCCTGAGCTGTGCTTGCAGAGCACACAGTCCCAGTAGGTACCACTGATGCATCCATCTCCAACCCTAGATCCAGAGGATGTGCATGTGATTCTTCCCCATCCATTACTTCTAAACATATTTCCATGTGTCTGTGCATCTTGCAGAGGGTGTTCCAGTCAGCCTGACTGCCAGCCTCTGTCCCATTTCAAGGACCCTTCTCTTATACTGCAGATGTAGCCTGTCACACATTCCCTTGCACTAGCCAGGAGTGTAAAGAGCAGAACCCAACCACATCTACTTCTCTTCATCCTGATAAACACCACAACAGTTAACAGACAGCTCTTGGGACCTGAGCTGTGTTCAGGTCACTGAGCTGCTTGCGCAGTTCTCAAGCCCTTCAGTCCATAGCTGGACATGCAGCTGCATTTCTCAGGAGTGGTGTCAGCATGCCAGCATTGGAGATTATCTACCCACGCATGAGTAGCATGAGCAGTTTGGACAGGTACATGGCAAGGAGAGCATTAACTGTGCTCAGCAATATGCCAAGAGAAAACAGAAACACTGTTGGTGAGATTCCATCTAGAGCTGGAAATCTAACAGGCAGGAATACAGCTTGGAGTGCTACCACATGCAAACCCCCCATTAGACATCAAGGGAGGCTCCTCCACAAAAAATCTTGGGGACATTTCTTCAGTTCCAGAAAGTCCTTTTCAAAACAATGAGTCCAGTGCATTACTACAAATACAAAAAAAAAAAAACCCAAAAAACCACCAAACAAAAAAACCCAAAAAACCAAAACCAAAAACAAAACCAAAAAAAAACAAAACTAAAAAACTAATAAAGCCCCCTCCAACAATATTTTCCAAAACGCGTTATTCCTGACAGGCTGCAACAGAGGAATTTTCAGCTGACTGTTTTAATGGAGTTCACATTTATTCTTAGAAATTATTAATTACGTACCTTTAAACCTCAGCTCCAACAGAGTTAATTCTACCAAAACTGCAATATAGGTTGAAACACAACAATAATTTCAGCTAAAAAGCCCTGCAAGGTTTACAAGAGTTCTCTGCTGTTCAGTGTACTCATCACTAAGTAAGAACAACTTTCCAATGGTTTATATGAAAGAAGGTGTAATAAATACTGCCATCCATATAACTGTTTAGGCAGTTCTTTACTTCAGTATCTGAATTAAGAGGTTAGAGCAATCTGTCCAAATTTAAGTTTTGGTGGTTGTTTTTTCCTATTTGTCCCACCACCAACACTTTTTGATGTAAATATCCCTATGCTATTAGCCCCATTATTTTCTTGCCAAGAACACATTAGTTCAGTCATTGAAGCAATATCCATCAAAGCACTGCTCTTTACATGGAACCAGACTTAAATATGTGTGGTGAAAACAGGCATTTTCTACACAAAGTAGTTGGGTCTAGTATGGGGTTACCCAGTGAGCTCATGGAAAACTCATTAGCTTTCTTTTGGCCTGGAAACTAGAAAATTAATGAAGACGATCAGAAGTCACAGGGGAAATAGGGTGAGTTTTCCTGTTTTCTGAACATACTTTGGTTAGGTGACATAGATATACATCTATGCATGCATATGTAAAATATATGTTTAACACACCAAAGACTGATGTAAAACTGGCAATTTGTCTGCAACAAGAAGAAAATGTCCAATGCAGCTAGTAATAAAACAAAATAATCAGGGGAATCACTACCAATAAGCATGGATTTCCCAAGGTAAATGTGCATTACCTAGTGTTCAATATAGGTTAATCTTTTGTAGTTGTTTTGTGCTCAGTGAGGGCACAAATGTAGCCTGGCTTCCTCTTCTTATGACAGTCACTGTTACTCAAGAGCTTTAGAAATCCACCGCACTGTTAAATTTGCATAAAGCTGTTTTAAAAAGGAGACATCCAGAGAACGGTTATGAGAGTCTTGTTTCCTCAGGAAATTAGGTTTCAGGAAGGGAAAAAAAAATTAAAAAGAGGAAAAAGAAAGGGGAAAAAAGAGAGCGATGTAGATATGTTCACTACAGAGAATTTCTGAGTTCCTGACTCTAAATCCTGACTGTATATTCATAGACTGTTCAGACACTACAGGTATAATATTGTACACAGTGACCAGACTGTTGGAAAGTGGCTACATTTCTGTAAAGCAGAAAAAGTGAAATACATATCCACACTAACTGTGCTTCAGATGCCTCAAGTCTTTCATTTTGGAAGGCATTTGCCCAAAGCTTGAGGTTTCACTTTAATTTACTAATTCTGCTTAGTATTGCTCACTTCCTCTATTTTCCTCTGTCATTTCACTGTTTTACTGGAAGTATTACAATTGCTCTTAAGGGAATACTAGACTAAATAAAACCTATGTAACAAGGGGGAAAAAAGGTATTATTTGCTTATGTTTCATTTCTTTCAATGTGTATCATTTAAGATGAAACATATTTTAATCTCAGATTTATTTCTTGTTTACTGCTGCTTATGAAGTGAGAAAACAAATCCTTGATATTTAAGTGGTCAGTAAAAAAAATAAATTTCTAGCATTCATAAAATGTTTTCAGTAGCATAATTTTTTATTACACCATATGCAACTGTGATACAGTATAGGGATAAATAGTTTATGGAATTCTTTGAAAAAACCTAATACCATTGCACAGGATTATTGAGGGCTCACAGGTCAATATCTAAAGAGTTAACAGATATATTAATGTATTTGTTAAGAAGTAACTTAATGCACTGGTTTTGGGGAAGATACTTATCAAAATATCGCCACTGAAAGATGTCATTGTATGAGCTGTACCATAAATATTGTGTCATAAGAACCCTCAGAAAAGATTAAATCTCTTATTTCCAATATAAGTAGCAGGTAATTCTAAAATATGTTTTTGTATATCTATGAAACTAAGTAAAGCCATTAGTGTATGAGTGTGGAAATGAAGACAAACTGTCCAAACTGATTAATATATATACTCAATATTTTAACAGCTCAGACTAAAAACATATCTTCAGAAAAAACTCAGCTCAGAAATAGTGTATGCATTTAAACTTTAATTTTATTCCCTTTATAAACTATTCAACATTCAAATTGCTAATTATCTCTCCCTTCTGCTTTTTTGTTTTTTTTTGTTTCAGAGCAGAAATAATTTTATGCTTTGAAAGCAGAGTATTGTGCTTGCATTTTCACACCGAAGGAAAGCAGCATATTTTCTGTTCAGGAAAAAAAAGAGTTTTCTGAGAGTATGAAATATTTATACTGATAATAGTTTCCTGTCTTAGAAGTCATTAAAAAGCCATTTTGCAAATGCCACAGAAGGAAAAATTGGAAAGAAAACCCCACCCCATTGTCATTAAAATTTACTTTAACAAACATTATTATGAGAAATTAGGACTCTACATTTGATAAGCAGCATTACCAAAGAATGAAAGCAGATTTATAAGAGTGTCCCACAGTCATAATGCCATGGTCCTAAGAGCTGGATCTTTGCACTGTTGGTTTACTCAGCAGTAGGAGCATGTTCCAAATCAGGCAGCGCTGAGGCTGCAGCACCGACTGCCCTGAAATTCACCCAGGCACACTGCAATGTAGAAGTGTTTATGCTGGCTGCAGAAGAACAGATGATACACAATGAGGCATGAAGCCTGCTGGAACAAAGCTCCTGTCAATGTTTTGTGAGCTGATCTGAGTTTAGAAAACATGTCATGTGGTTGCAGTGGGCTTGATCTGGCACAAGACTGAAAGAGATATTCTGTACCAGTTTCATTGAGCGTTTCTGGAACAACTTCCATATCAATTGTAGCTAAAAGTTTGTCCCAATTTCTAGGAAGAATTATTTACAGTAATTTCGCGACTATAAGGTGCTCCCCTTTGACTAAAATTTTCATGGAAACCCAGAAGTGCGCCTTATAATCCGATGTGCCTTATATATGGACAAAGTTGGGAATTTTGCCAACCTGGAAGTGCGAGCTGCGAGAGATGCAGGGGGAGCTGGCGGGGCTACGGCTGGCAGGGGAAGGTGGGGCTGCGGGGCCGCGGCTGGCAGGGCCGCGGCGCTGCCAAGTGGCAGTGGCCCCTGGCCCTGCCGAGTGGCAGAGGAGTCCAGCCCTGGAGGCAGCCCCGAGTGGGGCTGAGCCCACCTGGCCCCAAGCCGAACCAGTAAACCCCACAATTGTGTGATTGTTACTAATTGGTTACTTTGTTGCATGCAGATCCTCACTGAAAAAAAAAAAAAAAAAAAAAAAANGCCTTATATATGGACAAAATTCAGAAATTTGCCGACTCCTGGAAGTGCGCCTTATAATCCAGTGCACCTTATAGTTGTGAAATTACTGTACTTTGATGGCTTTCCTTTGCACAGAAGCTCAGGTTTCCTATAGTACTAATCTGTCCTAACAGCAAACCTAAAGGGCCTACTTCTGATATCACTTATGCTAACAAAAATCTACAGGATGACTCCTTCCATACATCACCTCAATTTACCTCATGACCAATCCTAAGACTACCTGACAGGTAAATACTCAGGGACCTTCTGAGCAAATATTTAGTCTAAGATGGACCTACAATAGCATCTTGATCTGAAACAGTAGTGCACTTTTGAAGCAAATCTTCCATTTTGTACTTTGGTTCATAACACAAATGGATCTCAGAAGTCATGAGCTGGATTCTTGGTCTTTGCATCCAAAGAAGAGCAATGAAGCTGGTGAAAGATCAAGATAGCAGAGTCTAGCCTGGAGAAATGGAGGCTGATGTGGAACCTTATGGATCTCTACAATTACCAAAACATGAGCATTTCAATAGTCATTAATTTTTTTTTCACTGTAAATAAATCAGTGAGCAGTTAATAGCAACTAAAATTTTGAATTAAATGTATACCTAAGGCCTGACAAACCAATTAATTCTCCTTGAAATTCTCCTTACTTCTCCTGCTGGTGACAGAAGCCATTTAAGTAGATAATAGATAATGTTCCTTCCTATTTGATGGATTGGCAACTACAGATAGAAATAGCATAATCAGGTCTCTAGTTTCCTTATTATTTATTTGGATGCGTACACACACACACACACATATTTATACATATATAAACATTTGATAAAACAAAATTTACATTTTTGAAGCACTAACCTTTTATCTATAAACATGTGCATTAACTAATTCTCCTCAAACTGGTAAAGTAGGGAGATGAATATTAATATTCCTTTTCTGGCTGAAGGAAAATCAAGAGACCATGATGAGCACTAAGTGATTTTTTTCCAAGTCCATGTATCAAATTAACATAAGAACTTAGCTGCAGCTTCAGTGCTCATTCCCTCACTTCATGTTGCCTCTAACTTGATTAATTTCTTATGACTAACCATTAATAATTCTGCATCATGCAATCATCCCTAGGTAAAAGGGAAGTTTATTCTTAATAAATGTCAGGGAATCTAAACAACTTTAGCGTACCACAAAATGTATAATAATCAGATTAATTAAAGTGGACTCTGTTTGGTCATGGCTATAACCTGACGAACCCAGCCACTAAATCTCTCATAGGCTCTAATTGCCAGACAAAATCACATTTCAAATGTAACAGGGAAAGACAAAGTTTTCCCACATTTAGAATAATTCTTTTTATTCTCTGCCAAAACCCCGAATAATGCTTCCTACTTCCTAGTAAGCTAAGTAAATAATAATAATAAAATGAAAAAATCTGTGTAATAAACAGAAACCTTAGTAAAAAAAGAATAATAATTTTCAGTGAACAACAAAATCCCTGTAATATGACAGTGAAGTAGAAGGAATTCAACTTAAATTCATCTGATCACCCCACACAGCTTTTAATCAGTCTAATTTAGCAAAGTACATGTATGCATACTCAGTATTAATTTGATACTGCCTTTATGGTCAGTAGGTCACAAGGACATACCTGAGCAGCATACTGAAGCTGGGTCTTGAGTGGTCCAAACCAACCAGTGAAGTAAATACAATGTGTGAGAAGGTACCACGGCTCTACTTGCCTTCCTATAAACAGGCAATTTTTACTGGCTAACCCCACAGAGCCAGATATATGGCATAGAGCTTGAGACTAGGCACCAAACACAAGACTATCCACATTCTCATGAAAGACAATATGAGCATAAAGGGCAGCTACAAACATAAGTTTCAAAGATGACATAATTCCAGATTCAGTTATTTCAGAACAACCTTAACTTCTGTTTCTTTGGTGGTAAGGCAAATAGGTTTGCCTGTCCACTCTTGAGTTGGACTCATTTTGCTCTTTCAAAATCCTTAAGGAGTCATGGAGGAGAAGGCATGGAAGCTTTGAAAAGCTAATAAATCTTTACAAACAGCACATTGTGCTGCGTAGCTTAAGAGGTTTCACGTCTTAAGCTTAAAGGGTTTTGGAAATCACACAGCCAGACAATAAAACACCAGTTTCTGTGTTAGCACTGTGAACTCCACCAGGCCTTAAATCTTTCTGGTTCCATGGGCATTTGTGTTTGGAAAAACGCAGCAGCAGCAGCAGCAACTCTACAGGGCCAGGCCATGCCCCTGCCTCTGGACCCCTCCTGATGCCACATAGTACACTACCCAGCCTTCTCTGAAGTGGAAGAGGAAGCAGAAACAACCAGGCATGGATGTGATCAGATCTAAAATTCCAGGGACACTTGGAAAAACAATATACCTTTGGTAGGATTGTCCCTTTTAGGAAAGAGAGAGCACTAGTCTCACATTTGCACTCTGCCTCCTAGCCCCAGGATAAGTAATTCTCTGTTCCTTGAATGATCTGGCCTGTCATTTATGCAGATGGCAGCACTGATGGACTGCTAGCACTGCCTGTAAATTAATTTCCAATTAACTGTACCATCCCCTTGATAGACAGCACTTACCCCCTCCTTTCTTTCTCCTGTTGCTAGTGCCTGTGCCAACAGAGACTCGAGGCACCAGCTGCAGACAGAACATCAAATTAACCCTTCAGCCTTTTCTAATTTGCATTCTCCTGAGCTTGGTCTCAGCTTCAGTAGCTGCACCAGCTTCAGCACTTCACCTTTGATCAGTAGAGCTTTAGCAAAACTTTAGCAATCCCTCGGAGACCCCTCCACTCCATACTCATGAGATCCCACCTGGAGAATTTTCTCCACCTCTGGGGTCCTCAGCATAGGAGGGATATAGAATAACAGAATACTCTGAGTTGTAAGGGATCCACAAGGATCATTGATTCTGGCTCTTACATGAATGGCCCGTATGGGGCTCAAACCTATGGTATTGGTGTTATTAGCACCTTACTCCACCCTCTTGTGCTGATCTGCATAATCAGACATGGACCTGATGAGTCCAGAGTAGGGCCACGAAGAGGGTTGAGGAGATGGAGTACCTCTTCTGTGAGGAAAGGCTGAGAGTTTGCTCACCTTGTTCACCCTGGAAAAAAGCCTGGAGAAATACCTAATGGAGACCTACAAGTGAGCTGGAGATGGATTTTTCACAAAGGAATGAAGCAACAGAACAAGGGAGAATGATCCTGAAGGAGGGTGGGTTTAGATTAGATATTATGAAGAAATTCTTTATTGTAAGTGTAGTGAGACACCAGAATAGGTTGCCTAGAGAGGTTGTGGGTGCCCTGTCCCTGGAAATCTTCAAGGACAGGTTGGATGGGGGCTCAGAGCAGTCTGATCTAGTTAAATATGCCCATGTCTATAGCAGCAGGGTTGAACTACATGACCTTTAAAGGTCCCTTCCAACCCAAACTACAGGATTCTATGCTTGCACTGTGGATCAATAAATTGACTTTTTCAGTCTGAAGGCACTGCTAGCATTGTACCTCCACTGAAATTCAAGGAAGAATTTTCTTCTGAAAGCACCCAGAAGCCAGTACACACCTTTTCCATTAGGCACATTGTCAGTAGCACGTATCTAGCACTTCAGCTGTACAAATTCTCAAAACACTATGACACAAAACACAAAGGAAAACCAAAATTCAGAAGTTTTACTAGAAGTAAAGAACTCCCTGATTTCAGGTGGTTATTATGTGAATAATCTGTGATCCAAATGTTTTATTTACTCTTACTTCTTCTGCCACACAGATTAGCCCTTTACTCCAAAGGCTTCTGTCCAGATTCTTGCATAGCTGCAGCCTTCAAACAGATGCATTTTTGGATAAACATGGAGTAAGAATCCCCATTATTTAATAGAAATCAGACTTGCCAGATAACAGCAGCAAATCAAAATGAGCTTCAATCACAAAAGGGGAATAATATAAGGCATGAGGGTATCTGACAAGAAAAATGAAATGCCTTTGTGAAAAAGGAATTTCCATGTGTTTTTGATCAAGTCTCTGAAAACCTGAACCTTTTCACCAGAAATGTCATCCTAGTAAATAGGTATTCTTGTAGTGACAGTGACTCAGGAGTATGAAAAGCTTTCAGCTGTTTATTCTTCCACCCAGTACCAATATTTTAATCTACACAATATAGTATAATTCTGTATTATAAATATAAAATTGGACATCTCAAAAACTTGATATAATCTGTGAATAAATAAGAATGTTCTTCAAAGATAATTACCATAACTGGAATGAATATATCAGACACAGTCGTCTTCCTTCCACATTTAGCTGCTTCAAATGTCTAAGCACTAGCAGGAACTGAAAAAGCTTTTCCTGGAAAATGTTCAGCATAGAAAAGATAGTGTACACTGTAAGTAACACAGTTAAAGAATAATGAAATCATATTCCAGGAATAGACACAGGTTGCTCCAGGCTGAGATAATGGAAAAAACTTAGGGCACCATTTAAACTAAATCTAAATTATGTCTGTGTGAGAGAGCTATAAATTCAGACAGAAAGAGAAAGGAGTAGTTACATGACTGTGGGTTTACAATGAAGCTCTTTGGATAATTGTTGAACCTGAATTTTTAATCTATAATTGAGGTGATTATTTAATTTGAATTTTATTAGGAACCATGCACTGCAGCAACATCCTCTCGCAGTTTACAGATATCAGCTGAGTAAGATAGGCGTGAAGACCTAGAGTGAAACAATACACCTCACTGAAAATTCAGCACGTCTAATTAGTCACCTAAAGGACTGATTAATTAAGTTTGGTGGAAGGGTTGCTTCCATCATACTAAATCCTTCCTGAAAATGTACAGATATTCCAATAAGAGCAAGCAGAAGGAAACCAAATTATAGACGATTAGTACTAAAATTTCTAAGCTTGCAGAAATTATTTCCTGCATGCTACATACCACAGAGAAAAACCAGAATTAGATCTCAAAAGCATTCCGTCTCTGGTTTCAAATATCAGAGGAATTTCATTAAATCATGTTGTATATCCTTACAGATAAGACTTCAACAGTGAAAAGAAATAGTAATAGCTTTCAGAACTTGTATTTTTGTTAATGCCTCACATTTCTAAAAAATACCTTTGATTTTAATTGCACTTAAATATTTGAAGTAAATACAGATCATACTATCTAGCAACTATTAAAACTTCTAAGATTTCTAATGGTCTCTTACAGCACTTAGGTTACTAATGGATTATAAAATTCAGAAACAAAACCTGATAGGTTGACAACCAGTACTATGAAATAAATTTCCATATACTTATTTAGTCTCTATTTAAAACAACAGGTGAAATCTCAAATATAGCTTTTATTAGAATCATAACAATTGTCTATTTTTTGGTTTTGTGCTGCTTACTTTCTAAGTCTGGTACACTCAACAGACTCTTGGACAGCCCTGTTTTTAAAAAGTAAGACTGTCAGGCTGCATCTGTGTAATTTTCAACCTACTTTTATTTTCTGAGCATCAGCCACAAAGTCTTTCTGTAATGGCATATTATGTTTTCTCTGTTAGTATTCTGCAGAACAGGAACAGAGTTCTGATGCTCTGCTTTCTTCCTTACTCGGGCAGCACCAATCTGACTTTCCAAGGAGCCTGCCTCAGCAGGGAGAGCTGACCTCATCCATTTAACACAAGAAAGGGCAGAACTGGGAAAATATTAGCTGTGCATTCATCTCTTATTTAATATCAATAATGTGCATTGCAATATAACCTAGCAGCCAGACAGTGCTGTGCTTTCATCTCTTCATACCTCACCACAGACAAAAACAGGGAGTTTGTAACCTGCAAGGAGGTTTATAACCTTATAGGAGGTCCTTATAAACTCATCTAAGGGGAAACATCTTGGACTGAATAAAACGGTCCGGATCAGGTGTCTGTGCTTTTCCTATGTTGCATAAATTTATAGAATGAGTAATTAATATCACCAGATAAGATGTAGCAGTATCAGGTATACAAACATGACTGTATCTGAAAAATGACATCCAAAAAAGTATGTCAGCACTGGCAAAACTGCTTAGGAGGCATTTGTTTCCCGTAAGAGTTAAAAGTTGGTCCTTTTCAAAATGTTGCAAGCGTTTACTTTTTTGGTACTAAAGTTTTATAATGACAACTCTTATGGTATTCCTCAGAACTTCTTCCTTTAGAGCTCAGACTTAAATGTACCAAATTAGATCCATTGAATTAGGTATAAGGAAGATGTTTTTTACAAGGAGGGTGGTGAGACACTGGAACAGGTGGCCCAGAGAGGGGTGGTTTCCCTGGAAACTGTCAAGATCAGACTGGAAGACGCTCTGAGCACCTCTGATTTAGCTGAAGATGATCTTGGTCATTGCACTGGGATGGGACTACATGACCTTTAAAGATCCTTTCAACCCAAACTATTATATGATTCTAAATTGAAAGCCTCAACCATCTGGACAGAGAGAGGCACAATTTTGAACTACTGTCCTCACATATCAGTTATCAAACTTGTCTGGGAGGTTTTTCTTTCAAAATATGTTTCAGCTTCCTATCAAAATTGTTTTCCAAAGGAAAGAAAAAACATGAAAAAAACCAATCTTTCTCTCTGTCCCTTGACACCTTTGGGAAATACCCAAATATTTTTTCTCAGACAAGAAATTTTTATGAAACAGTACTTTCCAGGCTGATTTGGTTTGATCAATATTCTACTTGCTTTTCTGTCTTCCACTGCAGCTATTCCACTTGGCATAAGCCACTAAATAATCTTCCAGCCATAAACTGAATTCTCAGAGAAGAATAATCACTACCATAACTTCTGTGTTTCTTTCCTTCTCCTCTCAAAGCCAAAACATATTTAGGGTTTTTGCCAGTGCAATGGAACAAAACTGCTGGAGCCACCTCCAACTTCCAACTCAAATACCACGCAACAACTTCCCTAGTAAGTAAACACCCACAGGACAAGTCACGTGTGGATATCTAGAGAAAAAAATTTCCTTCTGCTGCACTATGCAGAACATAACTCGGCGCAGACCAAATCTGGATGAAATAAAAGATGATTTCTGAATAGCATATGTACCTGACAGGAATGCAAGGAAGCAAATCCCAGTCACCAAGAGTAATTGGGGCAGGTCTTCAGCAAATTCACTAGACATCAGCACCACAGCAGATCTCCATGATCTACTGCTTCTAAACTGCAGCACCATCTTTCACCGAGAGCTGTCAATCCCCACCTACACTCTGGTGTAGGGGACTCACATGACACAAAATTTTAATATATTTACTGCTCCCATTTCAGGTCAGGTCGTGCACTGGAAATCTCCCTGATTAGTAGTGAATTATTTCAAAACAAAGAATCAGTGGTGCCATGTGTACCTTGCTGGCACTGTACCCCACTGAGTCCAAGCTGAGTGTGGATGCACACAGGAACTGAGAACCCCTTTGCTACTTCTTCTCTAACATGACATCATCACTTACTGGCAAAAAACAGTTGAAGACAGAAGGTGCCCAAACTCAATTTTTTCCAAGCATTTTGAGATTAAGAACCTTTAAAAATTCCACAGCAGAAGCATTGTAAGTTAAAACTCATTGACAATAAACATGTTTATTTTCATTTAGGCTTTGGCAGTAGCTCATGGATCTCCATGCAAGGTATATAATGAAACACAATCCCAGTGAATTAGAAGCACTTTTCCTTTCAAGCTCTGTGACTTGCATTCTGTTTTTTATTAATACTAAGTGTACTGTGGTTATACCGTTAATGAAATAAAATACAGTCATATGATACATGCAATTTCTTTATCCAAGAGCTTACAAAACATAATAAAACATCAGTTACCTCACCTTGAAGCTACGAAACCATAGCCATGATTATTTACTTTGTAGTTCTTTGAGAACTAGAATTTTAAAAAATC
>PYHW01010717.1:4047893-4065220 GCA_013186435.1 Turdus rufiventris
AAGGAAGGAGGAAAGGAAGGAGGAAAGGAAGGAGGAAAGGAAGGAGGAAAGGAAGGAGGAAAGGAAGGAGGAAAGGAAGGAGGAAAGGAAGGAGGAAAGCTAGCTAGCTTTACTTCAAATTTTTTTCTCTTGCAAATCAAATTTGCCAGTGCACTCAGCCTCCTCCAAATCTCTACACTGCTGCATTGCCAGTCAGTGAAAAAAGAAGGTTCTGCAAGACTGCTGCTGTGGTCCCACCCAAGTCAATGGGTGACACTACGGGGGAGTTAAAGGATTTAGATCTTACTCAAATGCACAGGAGAGGTACAAATGGGAAAGACAGCCATCAACATGTAGACATTTTATGAGGAAAATACTGAAAATATTTCTAATTGCTGACACACAGATTTGCACTATGATATCAGTGGAGAAAATTACTACATTGCAAGTTGAAGAGACTAATAAACTGTAAAGTTCTGATAACAAGGAAACAGTTATACTGTACTCGTGGTTTAATTTTTTATATATTTTTTACAAAAGCTAATCCAAACAATAAAAAATAGTGAATCCTTGTTTTGTAAGGAATGGAAATATTTTCAAAAGGAAGAAACTCATTAACATACTGATGACAATCTTAGATATTTCAAGATTCAAAAGAAATATTGAAGTAATTTTAAAAATATCCCACCTTGGAATTTCCACCTCTTATTTCCGTACAAAAGAAAACATAAAAAAAGGCTTCTAGAGTGTTTGAGACTCCACTCATAAAATGGAGAATGCCATAGCTGGATTCAGGAAAAAAAAAAACTGAAATAATATATTTTGCAAATCAAAAAATGCTCAAGGGTGTTTCTTTTTTGTTGATTTTAACACATTGCATAATACTGAACTAAAACGATGTCTTCAAAAATGTGAAAATTGGAAGGGGGAAAAATATCCACCTTGAATGAAACCTGGCTGTGACTTTACATTCATGTTTATCTCTACAGAAAGAAAGAAATGCATACTTTTTCATTTTTATGAGAAAGTACATTTTTGGGAAGATGAAACATCGCAGAAGAGTAATGAAACAATACAAAAGAATAGCAAATGTTTAACCGGGAAATCTCTCAAAAGCTTTTTCAATTTCACACTACTCCAGTACCCTTTTTATCGGAACATCTTGTCTGTGCATTTTACAAATTTCCAAGCTGTTATAATGCTCCCAGACTGACAGTGCCCAGGTAGCAGTGGGGCCTCATTGTGCCAGCCACAGTACCAAACACAATGGCACATGTTTTACCTGCTCCAAATTGCTTCTAATTCCAGCAGCTGGGACACGTGGCTGACGTGTGATAGCACAAACACAGCTGTCACCTAGTCCCTTCTCCAGTGATGCTGTCATGATTTCACACATGGGTTTAAAGTAATATTTATCAATTCCATGCATAAAGGTTTTATTCTGAAGAGAATTAAGCATTTGAAATCTCTCCAGCCACTGACTTTTCAGGGAGCCCCATGTTACCCAGGCTCCAGGCTCTTTTCTCTCCAGCACAGCACACACAGAGCCAGCGTGCTCTGCAGCCCTCTGGAAGCTGTCTAGGCAGACCCCTTTTAGACACAGCTATTTCATTTCGAAAAAGCAGCTGAGGCTTTTTATTCCCTGTGTGGCATTTCTGCTCCAAAATTGCAAGTGATCATAATTTCATGAGAAGCAGTTTAGACAGTGAAAAAAAAATAAAAACCCAAACAAAATTAAAATCCCAGTTGGCTATTTTCCCTATGTAGAAAACAGTAAACTTACTACAGAAGGTGCTTCTAAATATCTGAATTTACTGCCATGCTACATAAATGGCCTAGTTTTGCCTCCACTTTCCATTTTAAAAATGGTATCAGAATTTTTGCATGCTTATGTTTTGGCAAGGTTGGTCCCAACTGATAATCTTCAGCTTGAATGATCTGTGAACAACAGTCTCTGATACACCACTGCTTAACCACAGGCTTGTGGTTAAATACCTCTGATCCTCTAGGCATAACTAAAAATGGGTTTTAAATGTCACTGATATAGAAACAATGCTCTTTCACATACACCTTTTACTCAAAGAAGGTTTTTGGCCCATCAGAGTCCATTCAGCATTCAGACAAAAAATGTAAGTGGCACTGCCTAGCAAGGAAGAAGCCACTCCTAAAACTGATTTGATTAGAAGGAAACTTCTGCTCTGATGATAGTTGGTCCCTTTCAGAAGATTTTTCTCCAATTACTAAATTCTGTGCTTTGGCAGCTGGAGATGGTGATGGGTCAAGTCTCTCTTCAAGAAGTAATAACTTTTTAGAAAATTTATCATACAAAACCCAGATATATGAATAATAGGCTGCTTCTTAGCACCTGCTTAATTATTACATCCAGGCTATATCTCTTCTACAGGCATTTTTAATTTATCTTTAAGAGGATTTATAGGATGGAGACGCTATTTAAAAAACAGATGATGAGATCAGTGCAGTCCAAGGTATTTCATTTCAACTTTACAATTAACATGCACACTGGAAGTGCTGGAAAGATCTCTGAAGAGCAGTGGATTTGTCAAATGCTCTGGCTGTCTCCCGTGTGCATTTACAAGGGGAGGTAATTGAAGACCAACAGCAAGAATCAGAAAGCCACAGACAGCTCTTAGGAGAGAGTGCTGCAAAAAACCCCAACATGCTACAAAAGAAGCACCAGATACAGAATTTACTTATGTATTGCTGTAAGTTACACCAGTGAAAAAGATCAGCTTTGCTAAATGGACCTTGTTGAGAATGAAGTGAGCTTCACTCTCTCTTGATAGTTAACTTTCAACCGCCACACTTTGGTGGCAGAATTCATTGAACTTGTCTCTGTTTTTAAAAGAAATGTGCCTTCAAGCATTACCCTTTGACCAGTATTATTATTTCTATCTGCCTCAGGAAACACAGAAAGAGCAGTTTAGATGCTGTCTTATTAGAGATAGGGCTGTGTAAGTTGTAGAAGGAAAATACTAGGACATGCCATTAAACTTAAACTCCATGCACTGACCTGGAACCAGGACATTGCTGTTAGAGCTGGCCCTCTCTTGGAAAACCACTACTTGTTTGAACTCAAGCTTGGAAAAAGTCTCTAAAGTGAACTCAAAGAATATGGATTTGAACAGTTCTACTAATACATATATAAGCTATACTATATAGCATGCATCCCAATGGAGGGACAGCATTATATAACTATTATTAAGGGAAAAGCAGCACTGAAGGAGAAAAGCAGAGAAGAAGGAGAGGAAGGAAGATAAAGGAATCTGGAAAGTAGAGACCCATGGGATGAATTAGTAGAGGAGAGTCAGTGGTTTCATTTTCACTTGTCTCCCCAGGCCTTGGTAATGCCTAGAGCTCAGCTTACTATATTTAGAAATTGATGTCTTCCTGCAGGTTTATTCAGTGATTTGAACTGAAAAAAAAATCTCTTGTTGGGGGAAGAGAAAGGGGGAGGATAAAATATCCTTTTGTGCCACAAAGACTGACATTTCAGATTCAACTAAATCTTCAGTAGAATAAGACACCCAATTTTGAATCAGAACTTGGGTTTAAATACACTTACGTAATTTCAGCATTAGTGGTTGGATATGAAAAAGCAGTCATTTATTTCTCCATTTGTTTGCAGCTACAGTCTCTGAAAGATAACTTCCTTTCCCAGACACAGTTGGCAGGAAAGTCAGATTTTCAGTTTATGAGATACCACTATTTTCCTTTCCACCAGCCCTGCCACATATTTACATCAGAAACAAACCAACAACTCTTTGAAAATTACCAACAAACCAGAAACTCAAATTTTTAATTCAAGAGGAAAAAAATCCAATAGCATTTCTGACATAAAATACCATTTTTTCCATTATTTGGGAGGGCCATCTTTATGCCAGCTGAACAAGAGAAAGTTGGGATGAAATTAAGATGCTATAAGTTACTTGATACTAATTCAAAGGTAAAGAAGGGCTGGAACAGATGACTGTCTATTAACCCTATGGGAAAGATTATCAGGCAATCCCAACCTATGGAAAGGATAGCTGTGTTCTGAGGGGGAGAGGAGGGGTTGCTAGCAGTAAATCTGTGGTCTGCTGTAAACTTTTACAGGGAGAGCACTAGCAGCAAATGCTGTCCAAAATGGATACAAATATGTTGTCAAGTCGCTGTGACAGATCCATTATGGGTGAGCAGCTTAGCAAAATGAACTCGATCTCAACTGTCTCACAATATAAATGCCACAAGCTCAGAAGGACTTGAGCTTCCACTTCCCCCATCCCTTACTCTGAGCTTTGCAAAAGTGAGTTGGCATTCAAGACAAGCAGCAGGTCAAGGAAAGCCTTATTCACAAGAACAGCCACTCTGGGAAAGACCCTCCTGTTACATGCCAAATCTGCCACACTGTGAAATTACACATTTTCAAACACATATGCTCCCACAGTTGCTCTCTCCTTCTCCAGCTGCAGAAAGCAAATTTCAGTGCAGTTACAGAAAACAAGTAGTATATCTATTTACATGTTCTGATTTCTCAAATTACACCAAAATTTGTCATTGCACGTGACATTTTTTTCCTACCATGAACTAATGGAAGAGAACAAGAAGGATAATGTAACTTGCAAAATGACATTTCCTCATGATGTATACATGGAACATATAAGTGTAAATTAATGCTAGAGCTTTTAAAACTTATTCAGTTTTCAAAACCAGAATATTTAACCAAAGTTAAGTTTTATCATGACAGTTAAGGCCATATTACAATCTTGCTCAAGCTTATGTGATTGTTCAGCAAAAGGCATTTCAGCACATGTTTAAGTCTCATTAAGGTCTCAAGAATGAGAGCCTTCTGGTTTGCTGAGCCATGGCATGAGCAACCAGCCAATCTCAAAGAGTCTTTAGAAAACCACAATAGCAAGGCAGCAGAGTGGGGACAGAGAAAAGGTGAAGTACACTATCTCCACCATTCAGGAAGATTTCTCTCACACTGTGGCGAATTTAGTAGGAAATGAAATAGCAACCTAAAAGATTTGCTATTATTTCTTCCCTTTAAAATTACTGCTAGAGCAGACACCAAAGTTTCGTAGAGGATGTCTTGCTAATTCAGTATAGCACAAATATTGCTACATGTGCAGACATGTGGAAGAGTATATCAGAGAAGAGCCACAGTCAAATATGTCCTCCTAGCCAACATGACGAGAGAAAAAAGAACTGTAGATGCCCTCATTGTAGAGAATACAGACAACTCCACTTGTTTATTAAAATTTAATCCTGGCCTGGCTCCAAAATCCATGTTTGATGCCACAAAGTAGGAGGAATACCAAGGACTTCTTTCTGGCTGATGATCAGCTGGCTTTGTGTGTTGCTCTGCAGGACAAGATACTTACCTAACTTGTAACATGTAAACATCTGACCTAAGTTACCATTTTCAAATGATGGGACTTTTGAAACTGGATAAGAAAAGCAGCCATTAACATAAAATGGTAGACTGCTGTGAAACCAAAGGAGAAAGATAATGGGATATCAAGGAGATTAGCATGAACTTAAACTGAAACAAACAACCCACACATTAAAAAAAAAAAAAAAGGTAATAAACCTGCCTCCAGTCTTCAGTATTTACTGCACATACATTGTCAGGTTGTTATTTTTACTGACATCTTTCTGAGCCTCTGCATGTTGCAATACCCTCTATTAGAAACAACACTGTCAAAACAGAAATAGCTTTATTTTCAGCTCTGTCTCCACTGAAACTTTATTTTTAACTTTTTTCAACTCCAAATTCATCTCTGAGGGAACAATATCCAATGTATGACTGCTGATCCATACATGATGGTATCACAGTAATAAATAATTGTAATAATTAATTTAAAAGCAAAGCAATACGATGACTAATTTTTAAAGGTGAGTTTGCTCGAGTTCTTACACATATAGTGCATGCTTACTGCACAGTTTACCTCTCTTGTACTTTTGAGCTACATGTGAATAGTGTTCCTTTATTTTCTCCACACACCAGTTACTGGCTTTATTCCCTAACAGAGAAACAACTTTCCCAAAATGCCTTCAACATATTTTATTCTCTTCTGTTATCCTTAGAAGACCTGTCTGAACCTGGCCATTATGGCTCCAATTTCATCTCCTTTGTCCTTTTGCTTTGTTCAAGCCTTGCAACTGATACTAAAAGGAGAATGAACACAACTGGGGAGTTGCCATCACAACAAGTAATTAAGCACTAGCAATGAGAGAAACCCAAGACACTGAACCCAAGAGACTTCAGGGATAATTAAGGGTGTTTTTAACTGTATTTGTTCACTTTCCCATCCCAACCACCTGCTCACTGTACCTCCTCCACTATAACCTCTGCCACTGAACTCTCACTTTTGGGTTCTTAATTTCCCTCTCATCTCTGTATTTCCAACTTGCTGGAATGTCATTTCCTGAAACAGCTGCCTGTGTGCCTGCCACTCTTTTCTAGCAAAGTTGTGTTCCTCTTGCATCAATAAAAGTTTCACTGTGCTTCTTCCCACATAATGAGTGACATGCACGTCAAATCCACTGGCTGACATCTGTTTTCCTAGTGGATTTTAGGACATTAATTAAGTTACTATGAAAAAATTTCAATGTGTTTATAACTTGACAACACTGTATGTGAGTTACAGACTAATTCTGCCACTCTGTTTCTGGTTTCAACCTGTGGTACAAACTATATTCCATTTCCTCAGGATCAGACCTTCCAGAACATTGGACACTTGCTCCTGTCACAGTGAGGGGAAAAAAATTATCTTCTTAGATCTTAGATCTTTCCTCTTTTAAGGAAAGATCTATCCATGAAATAGCTTGATCTTTTATGCTACATAACAGGTACTCATATATACACACAGAAACACCAGGAAGATAACCTCTACTGAAAAGGTTACCTCATGTAGTTCTCTGATATGAATTCTTCCCTTTCTGGAAGGAGGGAGAGATCCACATATCTCTGCAGCTCCATTTTTCCTTTTACTGCTTCCCACAAGCAAGAATGGATTTATCCAATCCATGATAAAAGGCAACACAGCAATGGCAAAATATATCCACTTGATTCAGTGTTTTCAATCACATTTACGTACATACATGTGTAATACCGATTTTTTCCAGGCATTCCTGCAGTATGAGTGCACGTCTCATTTGAGTCATTCATACTCAGACCCCATTAAGTTTGTATAATAAATTGCAAGGTACTACATGCACACAAACTAAACTTTATTTTATCTAGGAAAGGATAGATTTCTGAGCTGTAAATCACAATGTACCGACATTTTAGAAACTGCTCAGTCCGGACATGATATATAGGTCTGGGTGGCAAACTGTTCAGGTGCTAAAAATATTATCATATATTTTATCTTCCCTGGCATTTAATTTGCTTCATCCCAGTGTTAGTCTGGTGCTACCAGTTTGCCTTAGATGGTCTGTATCAATATGAATGAAAAATGCAAATTAAACCCCCCAAACATATTTTATAACTTGAATGAAGTGATCAAAGTAAAACAGGCTGAAAGGAGTGAAACTCTCTTCCACACAGATTCATAAAAAGAGAACTATGAAGTATGAAAATTGAAGTTTCAGAAATTTATCATTATGTTCAGACAAATAGAGAACGCACTGACATTTTTTTCCTGCCTTCATTTTTAAAACCTAACCATAAAAAAGTTAATGTAAACAACAGCATGTATTGTAAACAGGACTCAAAATCCTACCAGGAATACATATATTTATCTAGTCTAGATTACTTCAGAAAAAGTTACCTTGCAACTTGAAAAATGACATCATTAAGCAGTCTCCTAAACTGTTTTTCAGGGATGGCAAACAAATAGCCATTTTTCATTTCTTTCTCTTTTTTTTATACCTAGTAATTTCTATTGCAACTTTAAGTTGCAGTTCCAACTTTTTCAGCTCAACTATCTACAATTAAATGCACTTTTCTGCAACGCATCTATTTGATTGACACAAACAGAGCAGGACGCCATTTGCACAACTGCTTCTGATTGCCAAAACCCTTCCAGGAATCGCTTCCACGGTGGATGTCTCTGTGACAAAGAGTTTCTAGAGCCTTACACAACCTTAACTCAAATCCTTTCACGTTTTCTTCACTATTTCTTTAGCTCTGGGGCAGCCTCACGTACTTCAGGGTAAACAAAACTCCTGCCTGGTCACACAGCTGTTTCATAAGACCAAAACAATCTGTAGATGCATGTAGATGTATTAAACAATTACCGTGAAAAATTCTGCAAACAGCACAATACAAAACTCTCCCCTTACTTTAGTCTCATTTTTATGTACTAGTGACATGCTTGGACTCCTTTTTCAAACACTGAACATTGATTAAATAGCCAAAGAGAAAATAGTGCCATTAAGTAATTTACCATTACTACACCCACACAATTATCTATTAATGTATGAGCACATGAGCTCTACATCAATTACACCAGATTTTCTGAAATGTCTTCTCATAAGCCCAAATATCCTTTTTCACAATAGAATATCTTAGCATCTTATTTCAAGAAATAAGTTTTATTGAAGCTACTTTTTTTTTTTTTTGGTTGCTAAATAGCTCCTGATGTATATTGTTTCTAAATAAAGTGGTCATTTATCATAATTTAAACCTTGCTTTTGAAGTGTCATTTGGGAGGAATGGAATGAGGCAAATTTTCATTTCACTGCTACTGGTGAAAATGCAAAATAAGAAAGAAAATAAATTGCACTTACACTTGCATAAGCAAGATCAATATTTGTCATCTGGTAATAATGTGATAAGACACATCATATTCAACTTACCCAGCACATCAGATGTCCATGAGCCACAGTTCCACCTCAATCTGAAGAAAACTTGACCTGTTGAATATGAAGCAACACATTTTTACACATGACAAAGCCTTGCCCTTTTTAGAACAGGCTAAAAAAACATGGAATTCTGTGGGGAAGGTCTAAAAGCAGTTTAGCACCACAAACAACTTAGAATCTCAACACTTTCTGTTCACTTTCTGTTATAATTCAAATATGAACAGAAAACTTCTATTTCTCACTCAGTGATCTATCTCATTTCAATATTTATACAGTGCTCACTGGGGTCCAGCATTTGGCTCTAAAAGTATCTTAGAAAGATGTACAAAATCCCCTGGAAGTTACTGGTTGTTAAAAATTGGTAGGCACAAATTCTTGTGATGCCCTTTGAATAAATCTGCAAAGACCAGAAAAAAATGTATGTTTTTCTTCCTTTACTTCCACTTTTCATCTTTGCTCCATTCTATATATTTTCTCTCTCAAAGTCAAAAGAAGGGAATGGAAAAGGGAAATGGAAACAGACAATTAGGACTTTCAGGGAGATGAGGGGACTCTTTTCTGCCAATTTATGTCAATTGCATTTTTATAAAATCAGCTCTCTAAAAATATAGCTGTCAAGTATTTAGTCCTCATGTATCCACTCAACCTGAGATCTTGAACAATTTTGCTGAATTTTCTTGAGCTATAAAGCAAAACAAGCAAGACTCCCTATCAGCCTGGATTCACTAGAAGGCAAGCAGAAATTAGAGGCATCTAACACTCATAAATGTACACAGAACATATTATGATGTTAATATTCTTGAAAAGAAAACTATTTCAACTCTCTATGAGCATGACAGTAACATAACACAAATGTGATCTTGAGATGATACGAGACACATTCTCCATCTTTTGGTGTACAGAACTGTGCTATATTAACTGCAAAGCACAAAACATGAATCCACCATTGCTGACTTACATTGTTTCACTGACTCCACTTAAGCACCACAAGAAATCTTGTTTCAGAGTAAGCTATGAAAGAGTTGGGATCATTTAACCTATGACACCTGATACTGTTTTTTTTTTTACACAGTATCTATTAATGTTGGCCTTCCTGTTTTTCTGTTGGTCATACGGATGCAGGAAACTTGACTACATCAGAATGGGATCAGTAAGCAAAGGCTCAATCCTATTTCCGTCCGAGTGGCAGAACTTCCATTAACTTGATGGGGAGTTATAGCAGTGCTTGAATGGCAAAAGCTATTCTCCAGGTCCCCTTTTCTTACCTTGAGCTAGAATGATATCCATCAATATTTTAGGATATAAGAGGTAGAAAAAAACCCCAAACATTTAAAAATGTAGTTGTTTGGGAGAGTTGAGACAGGGGATTATTTCCATGGTTTGTTTGTTTGTTTTGTGGTGAGCCATGTTTGCACATAGATTTTACTTTCTTGTTTGCACTTAGCTAGCACTTTTCCATGCTGCAAACCAGCAGTCTGGCTTTCTAATACATCAGGAAATTTGCTCAGGAATAATTCTGTCACAACATATTTGCATGGTATGAAGAGGAAAGAGATGCAGACCATTAACTTTCTGCTGTTGCCTGCAATCAAATTGCTTAGTCACTCACACCTTCATGTGAGAGAAGAGTAACACATCACTTTGTGCTGATTTGCAGCACTTGTTTGCTATTAGAACAGTTTTCCTAGGGAACATTTAAATAATTAAAGAAGATGACTTTTAAGCTGGACAATGCTCTGCAGTTTGGGTTAAATGTATCCACTGCTCTCAAATGAACAACCCAAAGATGATTCTCCAGCCCTGTGAATTATACTTCACTTTGTTTTACATTTCCTGTGCCTTGAATATCTTTGAAGTAATATTTGCATTAGGTCCTCAGAAGCAGTCAAACCTCTGTCTTTGAAACTATTAGGAATAGGAAATGCAACCAGCTCCTTTAGTTCCCTGCTGATCTCAGAAGGGTCTCTTCTCTGCATTCCCTAAAAGTCCTGTGGCTTTAGTGGGTGGTCCAGGCATTTGAGCAGGCCCTACCATAGGAAGAGCCATGACTGAGAAGGGCTTTCACAGCCTCTTTCTATGAGGATCTGAAACATTTTAAAGACGAGTGGCAGGATAAACACTGGCATATCTATCTAATCTCTCTGCTAAAGTTTGAAGGAAAAAAATATTTTTTTATGCTTTAAGATCCACAATTTCTTTAAGAATATTATTCATATTTTAAATCTATAGGGTCTTTATTTGCATTTTTGTTTAGAGGAAGGTTTAGGAGTCAAAAATCGGTGTAATGGAACTATATTAGCAACATATTCAATCATTGATACATCTGTTTATCTAGATTTAAAAAATTACCTTGAAAATTCACCAGGTTTAATACACAACATTTTTCTTCTTTCAATTTCAAATGTATTTCCTTATATAAGAACTGAAAGCATTCGCTTTTTACATCAAGATGGAGTTCATGACTCAATCTTCTCTTTGCTTCCTTCTTTCAAAAGACCATTGCCTTTCAGTGCACAGCACGCAGTTATGCAATACTAATGATGGAAAAGATCTGTGAGTGAATCCTATTAGTGGTGCCCTGTGCTGCTTGTCTGCAATATGGCTGTTTACAATAGGGAATATTTTATCTTTGGACTAACCCATCATGGTAGGAAATGTAATCTATGAAAGCTGATACAAATACAATTGGAAAAACATTCAAGTCACACAAACCAATATCCAATTCCTTAAAAGAGTTAAAGCTTAAAAAAAGTGTCGTTTTCTCAGTGAGCAAACTATTTGGCATGGAGTGTAATTCTGTTTTCCTCTTAAGGTTGTTTTATATTTAGCGTATATATGTTGTTACGTATTATTTAATTCTCCCTCAAGTAACAATTTAAAGACCCTCAGCTCTAAGTTATTACTCCCTAATATCTGAGGCAAGATATTAAGTTATTGTTTCAAGTATGGGAAACAGCAACAGCTCAGGTATTAGAGCACCTCTAAAGACAGAGGCTTGTTTAGCTGCTGCTCTTTCCCTGTGCAGAGCTTCCCGACAAACCAGTCACGATGGGACAAGCAGAGCAAAGCTACATGTCCTGAAGAATAATCCGCTCACCTTCATGGGAAGGACACACAGACAGCAAAAGTCATGCAAGACAAACACAGTGGGGGATCCCTGAGGGGGAGACTGCTGTGTCTGTGGCTCCCAAGGAACAGACACCTTGGGGAGATGTTGCTGAGATTAATTTTAAGAGAAATCCCATGATGCTTCTCTTTTCTGCCATCCATATGTGATAAAACCCTGGGATACAGCAATTCCTGTTTCATAGCTGTGGTACATCAGGAAAGAGTACCTCAAAGCCAAAACACATGTGGAAAGATGAGCCCTTGATTTGGGGTCTAAATTCAATATTTCATAAATCACAGAAGCCTCCACACTATACTACAGTAATTAACCAAGATAAATTTTCATATTGCACTGTTTTCTAGCCATGAAATTCTGTAAAGCACTAGATAAGAATTGCTTATTTCATCCAGAGCACCAGGAGACCGCTGGCAATTTATCTGAGAGGACTTTAGATAGAAACAAAAAAGGCAGTGTTGATTAACATAACTCAGTATTTTCTTTTTTAAAGAGGCTAGTGTAACTGAGAACATGAAAGTTTGGGGATCTGAGTTATGCACTGCTTGTGCACTCAGAAGATACAGAATTAACATGAGCAGGTCAAGCTTTTCCAAGACTGTTTCCAGCTATGGTTCATTATCTATGGACTTCTGAAAAAAACCACAAAAAAACAAAACACAACCCACAAACCAAGTCAGCTACCCAAACCTAAGAGATTACCTAGCTAGATTGATTAGATTTGCATAAAGGAGAGGGGGGAAAAGCAAAAACCTTTTTACCAAACCATTGTCAATGTTGTAAGACCATTTTACAATGCAGCCAGTGAAGACTGCTCCTCCTTATGCTCCTAAAAAAAGACCTTTTTTTTTTTTTTTTAATAAAAAGCAAACAAAATTAGTCTTACCAAGAAACATTGAATTTCACGGCTGGCATTTTGGAATGCTTTATCTCTAAACTTTAAAAATGGTGCTACAAGAAGTTGGACCTTGTTAATTCACTAATATGACCCTGAGAAACACTGCAAGTTAACAATTTAGATAAATGAGCAAACAAGTCAGAAGTGGGGGAAGGAAGGTAGCTCTGAAACACAGCTCTACATCACAGTTACCAAAGGCTAAAACTAAGATACAGTTCCTAAGGAAATCCACAGCATTATGCTTTACATGCATTCAAAACATCTATCTATAATAACTAATACTTGACTAATTAACACTTCCCAGTATCACAAGGGAATTGAAGTAAAATACAATTACTGTGCAGGCACATTTCTGTCCTGGCAAAGTGAAATCTAGTGATTCAAAAGGCTGACAGCCACAACCTGCTGAGGTCAGGTACTGCATTCTGCAAACAGTGATGCAGCACCTGTGTCATGGCAGAGCACTTGTGCAATCAGAGGCATGACAAAACTCACAGCAACCTTCCATCTGCCCAGCTCCCACAGATCACTTAATGAAGGAACAGAAATGAAAAACACTGCATGTCAGGGACAGCATCAAAATGAAGCATTTAAAAATTCATGTGTGTAATTTCAACAAATACAAAAGTGTTTTGAGCATATGTGGGCCAGACATTTAGTAGTGCCAATCTGTGCTCTCACAGGGCTGAACTCAGAGGGGAGGTCTGCAGGCTCTCCTTTCAAGAGCACGTCTTAGTTTTTTATATAGTTCTTTAGCAACTCTGTTTAAAAATCAGATTGAAGTCTAGATTCTAAAAAATAAACCTGAGAAAATATTTAAAGACCTAAATTTCAGTTTATATATATAAATATTTAAATACAGCTTTACGTTCCAAACTTCTTCCAACTATTAGAAGCCTGAGTATGACAGGACCAACATATGTGTTGTAGATCTCCTGATGGTAGGATGTTCTTAATCCTAAAATTCTAAAATAATTCATAAATTTCTTATACCTTTATTTTTTAAAATAAAAACTTAGTTTATAACAGGTAATGAAACCAAATTCCTTGGGAAAGGAGTAACAAAATATTTTTGCTTCTTAATTTTCTTCCCCATTAACTCAGTCATCATTTCAGAACTAAAAAACATAAAGGGCATAAATGGATGACTTTAAGAGATCTTTGTTACCTTTCTAAACACTTTACCATCTGTAGTGTCCCTGCTCATCAAATTTCAAAATCTAAGATCACAGCTCTGTGTGTGTGTAGGTTCTTTAGCCTTCCAAACCAGACATACAAATAAACTCTCAGAAAAAATGCCTCAAATAAAGGCAAAGGGCTCGGGATTGTCATATCTGCTGAAAAACCTCATTCACAATCACTGAGTAAATCCATTATGGATGTTGACAGCTTTAGGTCCATGCATTATGTTTCGGGGAATAAATGCCACCACATAGCTAGCCTTTATAGAGCAAAGCTTTGGTTTTCTATATAAATCTGAGTTTAATGAGCCTTGAAAGAGATGATTGCTAAATAACAGCCTGCTGCATTCAAGCTCAACTGCCTCCAATTATATTGTTTATAATTATATAATTGTACAATATAATGTGTGTCCAACAATCCCTGAGTTTTATTACTGCACAACACTATGACACCAGCGTAAATCACCTTTTCACTTTCACAGTCAGCCTCTTTCACTTTGCTTAGTCAGCCAACACAAATGCTCAGAGAACTGCACTTTTGACTGCTGAATGCATCAAACCAGCTTACCAGCCTCAGCAGAAATAAGTAAGTAATAGAAGTGGTCAGCTCACAAAGATGAAAGGGGAAAGAAAGGTACTGTCTATAAAAGGAAACAAGGGAAAAACAACAAAAAAAATAGTTCAAAACTCTATATCCTGTTTGGGAATTTTGCTTCTTAGGGTGTTTCTTGTTGGCAGATGCTTCTAAATATTGTGCCTATCCAAAATACTCATGAGAACTGCAAAGCAGTTAACATCAGCAGGTAATGATCTGTATGGATACTGCAGCATTTGCTGTAACACCACTAAAATTAGCAAAAATTTTATTAGCAAACACACCATTATGCTGTTAAATACCAACACAAACCTCTCATCTTTCTCTACCTTTAAAGAACAAAATTTTTGCTCTTTCTCCATCCTTTTAAAACTAACCCAACTTCCAATTAGCAATTAATACATGAGCATTCAGCACATAATTATAACTCCTGTCACAGAAATGTAAGCCCCAGTCATTCATAAAACTCCATTTTGACTGAATAAGTATGCCAGTTCTTAGTTTTGAGAAGCTTTGTTATACACACCTTCTGAAATAATAAAATTATTGTTTTTAAATGCAGCTCAAAGCCCTCTGCCTCCTTCCTTTCTCCAAGCACACTCTTCATACAAGAATGTCTTATTTTCTCTTTGGTCCCTAAGTTCTTGCATCCACACCACCTGGCCTTTGAATCAGTGAAGCTCCAACACTACAACCCCCTGTCAGAAGGGCTCCCATCAGCACACAACTACCTGCTACACTCACCCTTTCTTCTCTTTGCTTTTGGCTGCCTGTAAAGGGCCAACTTTGAGCTGGCCTGTGCTGACTTTTAAAGCTAGCAGTTTAGTTTTATTCCAAATCAATACACTGAATTTTGACAATCTGAAACTTTGATCTTTTTAACATTTGAGCTATGCTGTGGCCAGCTGAGCCCTTAAAAGGGAACTTCAGATGTAAGGCTTCATATCTTCTAAACTATTGCTGTCTGTCTTCCTTCCTCATCAGCATTTTCATACCTTTAAAATTACTTGCAGGCACCTGTACAGCAAGATGCCTCTCCCTGTGCTTGATGATTCAAATCACTGTCTTCTGAAATCCACTGCAATTGTTATTCTAACAACTTGGACAATTTACTAAATTGGGGTAAGCTGGTTTAAAAGCAGGATTAATTTTTTCCACATAACCAATAAAATTGCTGCAATCCCCTTTTCAAGTCCATTAACTTCAATATTGTTCATCAGTTCCTAAACAGTCCCTTAACTAGAGTCAATGACTATAGAAAAGCAAGGAATCTGAACTTCTCTTCAGTTTAGATGCTCTTTGGGAACTGTAGACTAAATTAAAAATCAACATGGAATTATAATTATGCAGTTATATTAAAATAATAACTGCATCACTTTCTTTGATCTTGAGGAAAGGTTTCACCATTTTTTATCAAAAAGCCCACTTTGATATGCTATTTCCTATAAAGATTCCTCAAACTGATCTTAATACAAATGTTTGTATTGTGTTGAATAGAAAAATACCAGGTAGCGGAAAACATGACCACTGTCTCATAGTTTTGTGAAACTGGTCATCACAGCAATAAATCCCACATAAATGACAAGATCACCTTGCATTTAGATTTAGCAAATAATTTCCTATAGCCAAGCAAACTTGTTAAACAGAATCCAAGCAGAAGCCAAGTAAAGGAAACATTCAAGGGCAGAAGGGAAAAGGTGCAGTGTCCCACTGGTCCTCTTGGCCACTACACCACCTGGGGCTGACAGTGAGGCCACAGGGGAAAGCAATGTGCTGTCAGCAGAGGACACAGCACCACTTTTGTTCCCAGCACAGAGACCCCCACAGCTTCCAGATCCCCAAAACTACCCAAAGGTATTGACCCAATTTCCAACTGCTGTGCTGCCCTAACTAAAATAACTGGCAGAGTTTCTCACTGTGTCCTCTCCAGGTGCTCAGCCTTGTCCTAGGTGAGCATCTGCACCTTGCCTTGAACTGGTGCTCCTTACAGCAACAGGAATGATAATGCTGATGGAAGAGACACTTCCTGCAAAAACCCAAGAACATAAATACACCTAAATTGCTAAAGCTGATAAATAAAATAGGATATTTCTAAAATTCAGAGTACTTTCATTTGCCATCTTGTTTCCAAGTCTCTGAGATTTACTCTTTCACATTTACAAGCTTCCCTCTGCAAAAATAATGGCTGTGTGTTTTGGTTTGTTCAAACAAGTAGGAAGGTTTCAAGAATTATCCTCATCCTTTTTTGATTTTGTTGCAGGGGGAGAAAGGGTGAGTCTTGTATAATCTGCAGTAAGGATGAGTGGCCATTCCGAGTGTGGAACTTTGAGGAGGTTGCCTGGGAGCAGCTCCATGAAACCCCACAGTTCATAAGCAGTGCCTGGTGCATGAAATGATGATCCCCCATTTTGGTCTCAGTATTTTAAATAAACAGGCACTTGAACTCTTTTCACCTGGCTTGTTTTCAAGCAGAAAACTAGGTCCCAGCAAAAGGGAGAGGAAGCATTTGGTAGGAGATGGAAAGCTAGGGCAGGGGCAAAATTAAAATTGGTAGGGGAGGCAGAGCAAAACAGGTAAAAAATTTGTTACCAGCTGAGGAAAAAATAGATATGAGAAAAAAAAACCAGGTTAAATCTTAAATTTTTGATTGTTTTTCTTTCACACATATAAGCATTAGCTTTAAAAGGCTTTTTTAGTAGATCTACCTGCACTTCTGCAAATTCAGAACTGTCATAG
>PYHW01010717.1:4065604-4076367 GCA_013186435.1 Turdus rufiventris
GATAGACATAGCAAACACTTCAAACAGATCTCATCTCACTACCCATACATTTGTGACCTGTTGCTTTCACAGGCACTGCTACCAGATGCAGCAATTTTCTGGTTGGCTTTTCCAGTTACCTCAGAAAAAAAAAATCTTCCTTTTCTATCTGCAAAGTCCGGGAAAATGTACATTTAGCATGCCAAACTGTATGAACTTTAAGCCCTGAATTTGCAAAAGCTGAAAAGAAGTCTGAGCAATAAAAGCCTTCTATAATTTATTATTTTGCCTAGAATGTGGGGGATAAAACACACAACTGAAAGACTTCACACAGTTATGTACCCAGCAACTGTATTGCTGTCAAAGAACTGTTGGTTACTTTGACTTCCATCTCAATCAATCTTTGAAAAAGTGCTCAACTATTACCAAACTTTATATACATTAGCTTCCTGCACTAAGTTGAAGTATTACAAGAGGGTAAAATATTCTTGCTTCAACAGCTTCATCACAAAATATATCTCCATTTAAGAAAAGCAAATTATGTTAGTGCATGTGACTTTAAGTTTCTTACTTCTCCTTTTCTTGAACAGTCTTGTACCAAAAATTTACACAATAGGTTGTTTTAATTTATGCAGTTTTACACAAAAAGATTTCAAACACATTTTTCCATCTCTAACTTTCAGATAACCCAGAACAATGGAAAGGAAAATGTGTGCTGTTTTCTTCCCCTATTTTGTGGATATACATTGATTGAAACAGAAGTGAAAATAGAAGTCTTTATTTACAGGTTCATCAAACATGATGCTTTAATCTCATTTAGAAAATAGCCTGTAGATGCTATAACATATTTGAATGCATAATGGCATAGGTAAAAAAAAGTAAAAAAAAAAAGAAAAATCAAAAAAATCAATGAGGTCCATTTTAACAAAACACACTAAATCATTTCCTAAAAGAAATTGAAATGAACGAAGAAAATTCAAAGCTTGAAGTTTTTCCAACGATATTAGACTTTGTTCTGTACTGAGGTTCATGTCCTTGCTGACAGGTAAATACATTACTGCAAGTAACCAATATACACCCCTTGATCAAACACTACAAGTCCACATCAGGAATTTAAATGTTCATGTCTTCTTTACAAAATAATTTTACACCTGCTGAAAATACTTTTCTCTCCCTGCTTTTTCCAGACAATCCTTTCTTTCCTTAAAAAAAATAGCTTACCCAGTGAAAATTTTATTAGCATAATTTTTAAGGCTATAGGGTATCAGGCATTCATTCATGATATCACAGATATAATAACACATAGTTCATCCATTGGTCACACATTTTCACTGTGCATACCAGGCAGAAATAGGTTCAAATACTGCAGAACAAGAAAGTGAACAGCTTTTCCATATCACATGCAAAATACGTTGCTGATTCCAGAGCCTGATTTCCTGGGTGTTATACTGATACCAGGACCAGTTGGCTTTTCACATGGAATTCATCTGCAAGAAGTCTCCAAGCTTGTCAGCACTGCATTCTAGGATCACCATTTTCCACAGTGGCATATTTTACTACTGTTACCTAACAGAAAAAAAAGACCCTCTCCTGCCTCTGAAGAACTAAGAAGGGCTGCTCTTTGGCCAGGCTTTCTGAGCCCCCTGATTGTGCCTTGAGCAAGGAGGATTACTTCAAAGGGCAATGACTGACTGATCTTTGGAGGCTTTAAGACTAATTTCAAACTTTACCTATGCAATCAGATCTCACATCATCTGGCAGCTATTCAAAAACCCAAAATGCCAATGGCCATGCGTCTGGAGCCTGCGCCCAAACAGATCTTCAGCTTTTCAGAGGAAGTGGTTGTTCTTGCAGGAGGTGAAATGCACCACTGAATGCTTCTCTTTCCTCTCACGTTATTTATTCACCTCTAAAAGCAATTTATTGGCTCAGTGGGAGAACAGCTAACTCCCTATCTTGCATAAAGGAGAAAGGACAACCTAGTTCCCTTCTGTGAATTCACATGGCCTCTCTGAACTCCTCAAAAAGCCCCACTGGGAAGCTGCTCTGAAGCATTTTCTGGACTCTGGAGTGTTGCTCTCCTTTATGAAAATGCTGACATTAAGGCTGTGTCTTCTTTCAAAGATTTTGTCACAGTTAAGACAGCCAGAGTTTCCCTTCTGGGCCTAGCAGTAATTCTCTGGGCTGTCAACCAGCCCTAAAAGCACAAGATAATGTATAAAAAAAAGAGGCATTTGCCTTAACTGCCTCTTACTTTCCAGAAGTTGTTAAATTCTCATACTTATTTTTCACCAGCCTACTAAAACCATTCATCTGATGCTTTTCCCCACTTCTTTTTCTCATTTTAATAGCACAGATTCAATTTTTAGCTCTGCCTCCTCATACAAATGTTTCCCTGCCTGAATTCTTATGAATTCTGCTTGGACTTCTTAACAGGACTCCCTTGTATGAAATAAGATGCTTCATTTTTCTTTTTTTTTTTTTAAACTGTGCTGCATCTCCTGAGCTAACAGCTAAGAGATGCAGCCTGGCTTTGCATAGAAACCAAGATGTCCTCTAAACCCACAATATAACTCATTCCATGAATAAAAAAAAATTATCAAGGACCAGCAAAGCTAGGAAACATGATGTCTGTGTACTGAAGCAGCATTTCAGGAACAAGACTGGGTCCAACCAGGCAGCTGGGATGAGCAAGGGATGTGCAGTACCATTGCTATCTCCACAAAAAGCCTCTTCAGCCTATATTGACTTGTGAAAACAAGTACAGCACAGACACACCTGACATGGATGTGCATAGAACCAGCCTGGCTCCCAGGGAGCAAGAACGGGGATGCACACTTATTCTCAGCCTTAGCATTGGAAGAACATCATCAAAATAATTGGAACTGAAACTACAACCACACTGATACTTCAGATCCAAATCCTATATTTTCAGTGAGGAAGCAGGATGAGGGAGAGTTTCCCATGTATCTCATATTTTCTTTCTGACCATTCAGAGAAAGAAAATATGAAATGCAATAGTCCGTTAAGGCCATAGTACCCATAAATTTATTGCAAAATAGGGGCAGATATTCTGTGTATTGAGGCAAACTACCGCATGGAAAATTGTGATGCAGGATAATGTAGCAGGGTTATAGCACACTTAGAAATTTTAAATACAAGTTTGTTTAGGGGATTTTAATGTCTTAGCTTAAGAGGATTCTAAATCCCCTAAAACCATACTTCTTTTCTATACTTCATGTACCAACCTAATTGATGTATTTTGAAACACATAAATGGATCAAATTTATTTTAACACACAAGTTCTAAGACAAACAAGGTTTCATGTGTCTCAAATACTTATATCAGGATGTTTCTTGATGGAATATTTTTGCTTGTCTCACACCTCCTTCTTCGAGAAGATGATTATTAAGATAATCTTTAGCAAGACAAAATTTGGAAACAAGATCAGTAGAAAGTTAAGAATTTCTTACTATCCTTTTCCAAAAAAAAAAAAAATCATTCTAGGAAATACAAAAAAAAGATGAAGAAAATCTGGCATCATTAATGTAAAACCTTGTTCCTTGCACTAAAGCTGAAGGTTTTTTAACCTGTATACCGACCTGCCATGAGTGCAAGGTTGAGTCTTAAACATCGGAACAGAGTTTTTTGTTTGTTTTTTAAATACAAGTGACAGTGTATTATAAAACAATTCATGAGATCAATATTGAAAGTGTTAGAATAAGAGGTTTCCATTTTCCCTATCCACATAACAATTTAGTCACTCTGCATCCCATCATCAAAAATGACAGATTTGATCTCTGTTTCTTTCCCAAAAGGGAACAAAAGCTGAGAAACTGTGGGCAGCAAATGCGATACAAAGACTTAAAAAAAAATTATATGCACTATAGACGGGATATCTTTTTTAAGTGAAAGAGAACTTTAGATAGAGTCCAAGGATGTTTCTGTTCTCAGTTTACAAAAGCAAATTCTTCAAATCCACAGGGCTCTTTTCCACTATTTTCCTAATCTGATTTATGAGGTGACTAATAATCATGATTAATATTAGTATTTATGGTGCCATAAAAATATCATTAATTTTATTTAAAGTTACTTCAGTCTCTTCCTCTGTCCTGTCTATCCTCTATTCTGTGTTTGCATTGGTTAGTATAGAAAAGAAAAAATCAGGAATCTTTCCAAGTCTAAGGTCTACAACACCATAAATTCTCCCTCACAAGAACTAGACAGATGTACTAGCAAGTTATGAAGTTAATAAAATATCTCCTATAACAGAAAGTTTCTCAAAAATTTTCAGGCATCACAGGCATTTGAGAAAATTATGTGGATTTTGAGCTTATGCATTTTGAAAGTTGAAGGTGGAACCTCAGTTATAATAGCCTTGGTGAAAAAAATACTAATATTTTTGGTGCAATTTGGACATTAGAAAAGCTTTCCATAGTTAAAAGTGCTTGATTTAAATGAATGTTTTTCAACCCTTTTTTGCCCCCAAAAAACACATTTGCAGGTTTTTGCCTGTAAATAAATCCCACGTCAGTTAGTAGTAAAGGTGCAACCCACCGTTGCTGCAGAGCAATGAGAGCATGATGATAAAACCCAAGTTTGGAACACTGAGCCATTTCACTGCTTTCTGGCAGTATCCTGGGGAGATTTCAACATTTTGTTTAACCTCACAGTGCTCACATGATTTAGGATACAGAGTTGTAGATTTTTGTTGTCAAGTCATATTCCATAAACTTTAAGACAGGCTCTCTCAGCCCAGACATTAAGATCTATCTATAAATTAAGCATGGATATGGGAGATGTTAAAAATATGCAGTTCTTTACCTTGTCACAATTTCTGGCAGGTTTCCATTAAAACTTCAAAGACATGCATAGCTGAAGGTAAATCAAATAGCACGTGTGATGCCAATAGGAAAGGTCTGAGTTTGCAAGGATCACTCAACAAATCACAACTCATGTACTACGTTGCTAAGGAGAACTCCTGAATAATAGATTATCCATTAAACAAACAAACAAACAAAACCCCAATAAAAACCTAAACCCAAATGAACAAACAAACAAACAATATGTTAATTGGAACAAGAGTCATCAGAATGAACACTACGTGAGCGTACATAGTAAAATCTGAAACAGGTAAATCTGAAACTGTTGTGGGCATTCTGGTTTAGGTGCTTAAAAATCACCACTGGGCATTTATATAGTTCTACCTCAAGCCAATAAACATTTGTTGCCCTTTGATTATGTAGCTTTACTGTTTTTGTTGAAAAAATGTTTTAAAATGTTATTGTCTTTCCATGTTTTCCAGTTCATCTGAAATCTGATCCTTTTTTCTAAGTCCTTATTTAAATATTTTGTACGTAAAAAAAAAAAAGACACACCAAAGCTTCCCTGATCTGATGAAAATTCAAATTGCTATTCAGAAACGTTTAAGTCATGACTAGTTTGTATTTTCTTGTGATTCCTATTAAATGAGAAAAAAAATCCACCATATCTACTTAAATTCCTCAACACACGGCAAGCAAAATACTGGATACCATTCAGAATTGCTTCAGCCCCAAACCTTTTAAACCATTTGAATGCTTCAACATGGAGTCAAACTATCCTATTAATTGTTCTGTGTGGTAGAACTAGAAACTTTAAAATGCAGCACCAAAGTGAAAATGTATGCATTCTGGTAGAAGAGTTTGCAACTGCACTGCAGTCACAAAATCACAAACACTAGTTTTGACTGGGCAATGCTCTTTTACCCTAGCCCAAGCAAAAAAGAATACTTCCAAAGAAATCACCCTGCCACAATCCATTTTGCACTTGTGCCTGTCTGTCTGTCAGCCTTGCTGTGTAGCCCCAACTACATAAAGGCAGGAAGGGAGCTATTATGGCTTAAACCCAGACAGCAACCAAGTCCCTTGCAATCACTCATTCTCTTCCCCTGGGTGGGATGGGGGAGAGAATTGGAAGAGTAAAAGTGAGACAGCTGATGAGTTGGGTTGAAATAAAGACAGTTTAATAAGGAAAGCAAAACAAGGAATTCATTCACCTCTTCCCATGGGAAGGCAGGTGTTCCATCCACAGGAAAGCTGGACTCCATCATACCCAATGGTAACTTGGGAAGAAAAATGCTATTGCTCTATCTTCTCCTTCCATACTGTCTCCCCAGCTCCATATGGTGGAGCACAATGCAATATATGTTGAATGTCCCTTTGGTCAGTTGGGGTCAGCTGCCTCAGCTGTGTCCCCTTCCAGCTCCTTCTGTACCCCCAGCCTCCCCTCTGCTGGGGTGGGGTGAGAAGCAAAAGGGGCCTTAATGCTGCAAGCATTGCTCATCAGGAACATAACTATCTCTACATTACTCTGAAAGAAATAGAAACATTTATATGCTTCTATACTATGCTACTCTCGTATATTTCTGCTCTCAGTGCAGAAATAAAAATACTCCAGGAAAACAAAATTAAGGAGATGATTATTTTGTTGTTTCAAGTTTCATGACTATATCTCTACTGTAGAATCCAAAATGTTTCAGGTCTCTTTGGATGAATAAAAGACCCTAAGTACATTTCCCATGGAAGTCACACCTTTTGTCACAGGTTTTCCATTACTTAAAAAGGTTAAATGAAAATAAGAGATACATTTGTAATTTACCCTAGTTCAAAAAATACAAGTACAAACTGGAGTGTTTGAACAAAAACCAAAACCAGTCTGAAGGACAGTGGGCTTAAATTGTTCCTGTACACCTTGTGAAAACACTGTTCTTCTGAGATAAATAAACAGGAAATAGTAAGAATTAAATATTTCAGCCGTGCTCTTCACAGGTTTTTATAGTAGTAATTAATGGTATTACAGTATCATCTTGTAGTCAGCTAAGCAGCAACAACTAGAGTTGAATCATCACAGCATGGGTGAATTGCAAGAGATTAACACTTTTACAATTGGCAAGGTTCAGTTCAACTTAATTCTTCACTCCTGAAAACACCATTCACTCTTGTGTGACAATGCAGAATCAAAGCTCCATAAATATTTCTTATCCTTCTTAATAAATCCCTGAACATAGATGCTGAGAGTACCTCTGAGAAAAATTCAGAAAAGTTTGCATCTAGAGATGCTGGCAGCCCTTATTATTAGTCCACCTGTAATTTGCTGCAGCAAATTTCTCTCACACACATGCAAAGACACAAATAAACGTACAAATGTGGTTTGACTAAATCCCAAAAGAGCTACCAAAGCCATCTGTGGACACACTTAGCTTAAATCAGGTACCAGTAGCCAAACCACCACTGCAGCAAAGCTTATAGTGAGCAGCAGAGCTGTGCCAGAAAGCCCCAGCCACACTGCAGGAGACAACACTGCTGTTGCTAGTGACAGCCCCAGCCTGCCCTAGCTGATATTCCTCCAAGGAGCTGGATTGTGCAGAGGCAGCTGGAATATCTTGGCATGTGCTTCTTTTCACTGATGTTTTTTGCCTGAAGCGGAGCAGTAAGGCATGTGCTGAGCAGAGAAAAGCCCACAGCTTTTATGTGTGGTTTCTCAGTTTTCATGCAGACCAAGCACCCTGTTCCTATTTCCCAACAAAACTGACTGCAAGACAATCAGGGACATGGAAAAGGTTTTTGTTCACTCACTTCCAGTTCTGAATGTTGACCAAGTGTCAGTGACAGATTTTGTTTAGGACCTTCTTAAAAATGAAAATACCATTTTCTGCCTTGTGGTGGTGATGAAGCCGATAAGTACAGGGATGAGGAGAAATTTGTATCCCTATATTCAGCAGGTAATCAGGGCTAACAAGGAGGTAAAACTCTACCACTTATGGGAGTGACCTATTGAACCAGTGCAAGGACCCCAGTTCAGCAAGGACCCTTTTAGAGCCCATCATCCTGACATGGCAGCTCTAATACTGAAACAGCCTGCAAACATACAAATATCTTCCCCGAGACACCATTATTGTTTCTTCAGGCCTCATGGGAGTCCTTGCAGCATTTTTCACCTTCCATCTTTGGCTTTAACTCACAACAGTGCACTATTTCCTCACAGATCTGGTTCTTCTGACCTTGCCCCGGAATACATGTTTATGCTGAGGCCAGCATGGGTAACACAATGAAGCCTCAGCAGAGGAGTAAGCAGGTATAGAACAATGAAATGAAATAAATCCAATTCCTAAATTCTGGGAATTTGAACTGTAAATATAGCAGATAGGTATCATCCTTTGAGTGTTAAGAGTCAGTGTTTACATTGCCACATCTCAAAAAAGGTAGTACAAAAAAGGGAGTACATAATATTTGTGTTGGAAAGAGAGACCATGAAATTAAGGGAATGTATATAAATATGAAGGCCTAGATGGGGATGTATCACAGCAGGGAATGAGAATGGTAGGAGATTTAACTATGCAATACACAGTTGATAAGATGGCTTGTGTAAAAGCTAACCCAATTATTTGGTTTGGGCATTCCTCCAAAAACACAAAAAAAGTCATAAACTGATTTTAAACAGTGTAGATATCTTCAGAGTTGTTCGGTGACTGCACACAGCAGCTGGACAAGCGATGGGAATTTATTCTCTTTCCTGAGCCCTTTAAAAAACCTGCCTTTCATATTAACATCTCCCAGGTTGCAAATGACAGACAGATTAACAGAAGTGAAGATTTCAGGTTCTTGGCAAATTGCAAGGATTTATTCCTTTTATGATTCCTGGGCACACTCCAAACTTGCAAGCAAGTACAAGCTTCAGTGATGAAAATGACAGCATGATCCCCTCACCTCAAATGAGTAAAACAACAAAGAAGAAAAGATCTCCAGAAATGGGCAAATATTTCAGTGGAAACCCATCTGACAAGCTGGCCACCCGTAGCTCCAATAAGTGATTGTTTGCTATGCTGCTGTTGACATTCATTAGCCAGCTATTCCCTGCAAAAGATCATGCTAATTTAAAGATTTAATCCCATAGTTCTTTCTCTATTTTTACCTGATACACTTCAAAATCATCCAATAAACACCTTAGGACTGAGCATTGATGAGGAAGCCACAATTTTACATTCAAATTATGTACTTACAAACCTTCTTCATTTGGAAACATTATAAATAGTTGTATAAAGTAAAAGTAACTAATTCCAACTATTTATCATAAAGCAAGAAAAACGGAGGTCAAAACAAAGTGTTTTGATGTTTTTTAATGTGGATTCTTTCATTTTGCAGAGCTTCTCTACACGGGAATTTCTGAAAGCATTAAAAAATTAGTATTATTATATATAATGGATGAGATACTTGGCATTATAGGAAGCTAGCTATTCATCAGCTTCATAGTCCTCTGGGGTGTATCGCACACCTACATGGTACACCTGACTATAGGCCTGATTTTTCTTTTTTAAGCTAGCAAATGAATAGAAAAGCCCACGTGAATCCGACAACCCTCAGCTGGATAAATTTCTCAGAGGTTTTTACAAAGAGAGTTTTATTCCCACTAAGAGCTGAAAGAAACACATACCTCATTAAATTTTTGCCAGATAAAGAGCCTGTCCCTTCTCCTGTCCCTCAGATTTATCATAGAGACAACTGCTGAGTCAGGCAGAAAATGATATTTCAAAAAAATTATCCAGATTCACTAGAAGGAAAAAAGAAAAAGAGTACAGAGATCTGCAGGATGTAGTAAGAAACTGCATAGCTTTGAATTTGAGTGCCTTGCTCAATAGCATTAGGGAAAGCTTCTAAATAGGAAGAAATAAAACATGTTATCTATACCGTCCTTCTGGAAACATATGCACACAGGTCTGGTCAGAGGCTGGTATTTCTATCTCTTCGTTATTATGTTTGGGTATTTTTAAAGTCCATAAGGAGGTTCTCACAAAAATTCATATTACCATGGAAGGACAGAGTAACCACAGGTTCAGTAGAAACACTCCTGCGCTTAATGTGGCAGTTTCCCTCAGATGGTTTTAAAGAGTTGCAAAGTGTTAGCCCAGTAACCACTTCTCAACAGTGATGCTTTAACCATCACTCTTCTTTGAAGCACCTTTTTACTAAAGCCTGTTACCATATGGAGATCACCAACTGGCTTTCATCTTGTTTCAAGACTGGGATGTGGCATAAAGACAACTGTTTTCTTTTGAATGATGATCTTCATCTGCAGAAGGGCAAATGTGCAATGAACGAGCATGAATTTCAGCCTACCAGCCAATTCTCTGGGACTGTCTCGTTTGGTTGAAGTAGCCAGAAACCCAGAACAAGCTCAAGAGCACAAACCTCTCCCACTGTAGGGTGGGATTGGCTCACCATGCCCATGGGGCTTCTTTCAGAAGGAGAGCACAGCTGCCCTGCCCAGTTTTTTCTCAAATGGCAGTGCAGGCTGGGATTTTCCTAATGAAACCACATCCATGGCAGGAAGAAATCCCTACTAAGATGCTGTAACCAAAAGTATGTATTCCACCACCATCTGTTTAAACCAGGTAGGGCAGTGTTTTTCCTCTTTTCCACAACCCATCCTTCCTCTAAGAAGTCATCTTGTGTTAATGGGCCATTGAATCCCACTGCATGCCTGATAAAATTACATCATCCCATTGGGAGATGCTCCACCCAGGAGGAAGAGCGAAGCCTTTCCTACCAAGATAAAATCTGAGATTTGTAACATCAGAGCAGCCTTTTTCCACTGGATTCCAGAGGAAAACCAGACCTTTCCACATCATTACTGGACCTTTGGAGGGAAACTGCACCCTTCTACAGGACCGCTGCTGCAACTGAATCACATCTGTCACTGCAAGAGGACTGCAGCCACCATTTAATGGGACTGCTGCCAACACCCTG
>PYHW01010717.1:4076376-4099952 GCA_013186435.1 Turdus rufiventris
GTGTCAGGTTGTATTCAGACTCTGTCAGTGTTTGGGGTTTGTTCTTTGTAGTACTGTATTTCTATTTTAATTTTCTTAGTAAAGAACTGTTATTTTTATTCCCATATCTTTGCCTGAGAATGCCTTAATTTCAAAATTATAATAATTTGGAGGGAAGGGGTTTATATTCTCCATTTCAGGAGAGGCTTCTGCCTTTCTTAACAAACACCTGTCTCTCCAACCAAGACATAACACCAAGCCCCAAGCCAGCAAATGCAGTGCCTGTCAGCGCCCCACAGCCACTCTATCTCAGAGGCAGTGCTGCCTGCTGAGGAGACATTTCACCTGCCCATGCTTCTCCTTGTTCCTGTCACCCCCATGCCCATGTCATCCTTTGCCCCTATGGTGACTGGACAACTGGGACGCGCTGTCACCAAACTTTCGCCTCTGTCCCACTCCAAGCAGGCCTGGGCCTTGCACCCCAGTGTGGCTTCTGAAAAGCCTGGTCCTGGAAGGATCTTGCCAACTTTTTTTCTTTTTTTTTTTAATGAAACATTATGCTCATGATATGGGATGAAAGCATTTTGACACCATGGGAGCCCTGTTTTCATTTCATAGTTAACACCATGGCTTCTCCTGATGTCCAAACAGAACATAAATATCAGAAATAATTATAATACTTACTGACTCTGCAGTTAGTGCCCAGAAAATAACCTGCCATAGTGACATTTCTTGTACTTGAAGCAGAACATGCAAGCCATTGTTATTTAATGTCATGGAATGTTTAATGTTTCCCTGTTATTTGTTTCTCTGTCAGTCTTATCAATTTGAGTAAAAATGGAATTTATTATTTTTACACCCAAAACCTGATTTCTGCCCACTGTCTGTAGGGGCAACACAAGAATATAGCAGAAGGCAAGGAGGACAGAACCACTCAGTGACAAAATAAACCAAGGATATATAAATGCAACTGGATGTGAATTTTTGCACCTGTAAGCATCCTTCAGGATAAGTTAAATATGCTAGAATGTGATTGACAATTTTCATCAGTCCTAAAGACTGAATAATTTAAATGCAGGGCCCCTTCTCATCTAATACAAAGTGCTGAGTGCAGAATCTTAAACAAACACTGTTGAATTTAAATCTGGTCGGCATAAAATCTGAAAATGGAGGAAACCATTTAACCCCACGTGAGCCTGCATGCTCTGTGACTGAAGTACCATCTGGTTACTGGGAAAGTGGAAGGAAAATCTACCCCTACTGCAAGGAAAAAAGGATAGGACATGCTAAACATATCTGAAAAAAGCCAAGGAAAAAAATTCCAAACCCTGTAATAGTGCTAGTGTTAGATGATGACCTCTGTTAACCTTTTCTCTCATTACAGCTATTGCCAGTGGGAAACAAATCCAAAACCCTGTTTTCCCAATAGTCACCATATTCCTGAAAAATTGAGTAAGAGCCTGATGGACCTTACTGTCATTTATAGAAAGCCTCAGAAGAGCTTCAAAGCTACAGGAAAATAGCAGAGCAGATTCTCTAACTTGTAAAGGACCCTACATGCACATGGCAGGGCAACTATGTTCGGGAATTGGTGGGTGGCGAGGAAACCAAGGGAGATCTTCCTCTATTGTCACAGGCCATTCTATGCTATGTGAGCTTCTATTCCACCTCAATCAGCCAGTCCTTTCCAAAAGCCCATGTAGAAGCCAATGTATTCATTTCCATTTCCCAGCAATACTTACAGAATTGAATTTCCATAATTTTATCCGCTAATTAATCCTAGGGGTGCCTTATATAGGCATTTTTTAACATCAAAATCACTGTCATCAGCTAGTAACATATTAACTCTGGTGGTGGCATGCTGTGAGAGTTGGTCATCTCATTCTGTTTTATTATAAAACTGGGGCAAACTGCTGAGATTTCAGATTGCAGTGAGTTGATATTTTTCCTTCTCCATCTTTTCTCATATCTGCAAGACTCTTGCAAAGCTGACACACTTCTCAGAGTCAAAACACCTCAGCCTTCATTCTTCCAGTGCACTTAGCAAGGCAGTGATAAAACTTGATGTTATTGGCCTTGTGCTGTGTTTTAACACAAAACACAGATTGATATGTCACTTTTTTTTTTTTTAAATAAGAACCTTAGTATTGTAGTGAGCAACCCAACTACTTGTTATATTAGGATTACCCTTTTAGTTTTAAGTTTTAAGCTTTACGCCATCTTGCTTAAACACGACCTATATTTTTTGCAGCTTTACATAAAATGCATCTAGTGAAGGCAGCTACTACTTCTATGAATGACAAAGGTGAGAAATATGCTGTTCTGGGCAAGCTGTCCAAATAACCCTAATTGCTTTTTTGCCAGATGTCATTTTGTAGAATTAACTCTGACAGTCCCATTCCTGTCCCTTTCTTTCCTCACCTCCATCAAACTGACATTCTTCATAATCTAGCCATGATTAGCTAGAAATAGCTAATTTCCACAGCTATGCTTTTGACAAATGTTCAGAAGAGGGTGTTGGCAATCATACAGTTTCTCCTAGGTTATCATTCAATTTGCTGCCACCAAAGTGCTCTCTATCCTTGGTGAGAAATTGGACTGCTAATCAGAATCCTTTTAGGTGAGTGAATCAGTTTTAGCCAACTTAACCTCCTAAATAAAGATATGAACTTTTATTTTCTGATTTTCTGCCCAGACTACTAATGTACACTTAAAGAAAATTCAGTTTTTCTTCAGGGTGAGACAAAAAAGCCACTGCTCAATTAAAATCATACTGATTTAGAATATTGAATCAGTGTCTTCTTAAGATATGATCACAAACGAAACTATTTTGTGTTTGTGGCTTCCAGACAAAACAGTCTGTTCTTCTATCCTGATTTTCATATAATCACATCAAAAAGCATGAAATCCTTATGAGGATCAGAAGATTTCTAAATATGAAAAGTGACTCACGTGAACATCTCTAATACTTGAAAGATCTCCAGCAACATTAATTTTAAAGCACATATTTAATGAATATAATTACTGCTTAAATAACTATTATATCCAAAGTATGAAACATTTATCTGATTATGAGATTTCACTGAAGCCAATAAAGCTTGTCGTTTTCTTTTCACAATGTGTCACTACATTTTTCTTCAGTTTTTAATCCAGATGCAATCTGGCATGAAAAAAACTGCTGGCTTCCCAGACACAGTCTGATAAGCCAAATTCCATGCTGATTCAAACCCTGCTTCAGTGGGAGCATGTGGGTTTCAAAGGCAGCATACAACAGTTGTTGCTGTTGAGAAACATCTGAAGAGACATGAATCACCATAACCAAAATAAAATTGAAGATATCTGGGATTTCTTTTATGGATCAGGGCTCTTGCCCATTTCCATCTTTGCATTAATCTACTACATATGTTTTCCTGTTTGTTTTCTTTCTGATGGTACATGAATTCACAGTGATCAGTTCCTGCTGTTGTTGCTGCTGTATCAAACAATTTCCATGCATACACCAAGTTCCACTGGAAAACAAACAAGCACACAAACAGAAAACAAATAGTCTCTAAAATTACACAGACAATTTTTCTTCTGTATAATTCTAAATGGAACCAATGCTTTCCAATCCTGCCTTCTTCCTTTGCTACTAATGAACTGTGTGGTTTTTTGGGGGGTGAGGGTTTTTTGGTTTTTTTTAATGAAATTAACATTTCTATTTTTGCTGCTATAATCTAGACTAAAGTTCTCTTCTCTATTATAAACATAACACAACAGTAAAAACAGATTAAAATGCATAGCCTTTGTCTCTGTTTCAGCTGTGAATCTGATATGCATTGCCACTGACGCAAACAGAATTACACAGATTCAGACATACAAGAATAAAAGACAGAATAATCCAAATATAAATTTGGACCAAAAATGAGGCTTACCTTTGTATGAAAGCTTCTGATAGTATTGCAATTGGCAAAGCACATCTAGCTAAATATGCATGGGTACAGATAAATATGTATATAGGCTATTCTTGTAGCTGCAAAAATGCGAATAGAAACGAAACCTATTAAATTCTGTAAGAAGAGAAAGCAAGTGGGAAAAAAATCAAACTGGAATCAGTAACTCTTTCACAAAAATATTCTTTTGCATAAAAATGCCCTTTTATAGACAGATACTCATGTAGGCAGACTTAGTAAAATCTAGATAATATTGCTTCTGTCAGCACCTGATGCAACAGCAGCATGTGCCTGTTTATCAAGGAAGATTATTTTTCCCAGTAAGTTAATGTCCTCAATTACAGTTTATCATAAAACACTGTTGTTAATATTTACTCTGAGTAGAAGAATAGCCCTGATTATGTCTTCATCTATTTGATTTTTCTCTACACACATGGTCCACATTGGCTTACTTTGCTGCTGATTAACAGAGAACAAGTCTGGAGACAGCAGTCTATTTTAAGCATATGTGATAGAGCAACTAAACCAGATAAGGAAAAAAAAAAAAAAAGTCAAAACAGTGGTATTTCCAGCATTTATGGCAGAAGATCCCAACTATGCAAGCTCAATTTTCAAATTCTCCGTTCTGGAGTCATGTCACTCAGCTTAATCCTTAAACACCAGGGCAGGCAAAAGACAAGGGTGAGGTGTAAAGCACCATATTGTGGGAGGGTGAGAGAGAAGGAGGGAAAAGAAGGTGACAATCCTCTGAAGTCTTTGAATAGTAATCCAACATCCGCTCAGATGAAGCAGATGATAGGACAGCAGCTGATGCAGTTAGTAAGCAAACAACCCCGTGGGTAACCCCTCTTGTTCCTCACCCTTCCTCTATCACTTTGAGGAGCAACATTGAGAACAAGGAATCACTGACCCATCCCTTTTCCAGTGGTCTGGGGGGACCTATAGCAGGAAGATAAGTCTTGCTAATCTCAGTATGGTAAGCAGTAGTAGAGGGCATAAAATAGGTCCTGGGTGCACTTTATACCAACTTAAATTTTACTTCCTTTCGGTCTTGTCTAACTATTTTTAGATATACACATACATACTGGGAACGGAGAAGAGAAAGGAAACTTATTCAAAAGTATGTGGAGGGAAGAACCAAACTGACAGAAATTTAAAGCCTGACTGTATTATGAGCCTTTAAGACTATGTCTAAGAACACCATACAATTTTAAAAGAAAAGCAGTGCCCCTCCTAAATGATAGTTCCTCTAAATTCAGAGGCTCATCATCCTAGCTGGATACAGTTCAGGTGGACATTTGATTTCTATCTCCACCCTCCTCACCGTGTAAACTACTCCATTTAAATATGCTGATACTGTATTAGGCAGCACCCTTTGTGCCTAAATTGTCAAAGCAATTTCAAAAGCACTATTTTCAACTCACACACAAGAAAGGCAGGGGAAAAAATGAAATGATTGGTCCGACACAGCTTCTCAAACTGCAGCTGCTCTCAGTACAAGCCAGTCAAAGCTGGGCACAGCCACATGTAAGGCCAGGGTAGACTTGAACATGCCAGCATTGTAAATTTATCAGCACAATGCTCAAGACTATGCTCTAACATAACCATGTTGGGAAAACATGCACTCAGCTTTAGCTGGGGGAATGGTGTTCACAGAAACCTACACGTGCTTAGGCACAGCGTTGATTTGACTGTAGGTGGAGCTCAAGAATACCTATCCAGTCCTGCATTTTGTGGGACAGATGCCAGCTGCACTCCACCCTCATTTCCTCTCTAGAGCCTTCACTAGCCTTACATCAAAAGCTAGCACAGCAGTTTTAAATTGCAATGGCTACAGAGGGTCAAAGCCACTGAGGAGTATATTGAAAATAATGCATACCTGACTGAAAAGATGGACTATCCTCACTCCAAGTTATGTAAGAGTACTTGTAACTTCCCATCCTAATAATCTGCTCACAGAAGCAATCGTATCTCCCAAGAACTCCTTTCTTTCCTTGTCCCTACCTTTAAGGTTGTTTCCTACAAACCATGGGGAAACAGATTACCAGGATCCCCCCTGCCACCCCTCAAGACCAAACAACACAAGCACTACTAACCAAGTCTCCAATTCCATTTATCCCAACTTTACAGCAGCAATACTGTGTTCTTTAGGGGATCATATACCATGAGCAGAACTAGATAAGCATTTGCATTTGTTTCATTCACTGATAGCAGATAGGAACAAAGCCATTGGAAACATTCGCTTCATCAAATAATGTGCTGTCTCATTAGGAAGTGAGATTTTCAGTAATCCTCTTTACAGTTAATCGCTAATATTTGACTTTTCAAATCTGATCAGGTCTTTAAATAATAAGTATTTTATAGTTTACACATGCAAAATAAGGAAAAAAACATGATATGCTATGAAGCTTACAAATAATCTGTTAAATACTTCAAATGGCATTTATTAAAATAAGTTTCTTGGTCTTAGTAATAGGACAATGCATCTCAGGTTCTGTTCCAAATTATACCCATTACTGTCTCTCAATAATGGATCCAAATACTGTTACAAGTTACTCCTCTACATTGCTATCTCAGCCCTGCTGGGAGCAAAGTTTAGTGACTGGGCTAAAAATGCAGTTTCACTAGCTACATAAGCTGGGATCATGGTTCCAAAGGCAGGATCAGCCTGCTGCAACCTAAAGGAATGTTGCACATTGTCAGTTTTGAAGTTCATAACACAAATATGGCCAGAGTGTTCCCACCTGAGAAAACTGAGCACTTGTGAAATTCCTATTACTCTAGTAGCACCATTTAAGATGTAAAGCCAACACGCAACTGGCCCAGCCCTGATTCCATTTAAAAGCAGGGTTAATCTATATTAAAGCCACTAATGGATATAAAGGGATTCTGGATTTACACCAAGACCGGCAGGACCAGGGTATGTCTCTTGGTGAGGATTTTGAAGTGCAGATGACTGCACTATGTATTTTTATTTTAACTGAGTGCCTGAAATGGTTCATAAAGCTTGTATTCACTAGGGATTAGTGGACACATGCATGATCCTGTTTTGATGGTGCAGATGTTCAGGGGTATGATTCTAAGAAGTGCTTGGGAAAATTAGAAACTACAGAAAAAGTAAAAACCTGGAACTTATGTAAGTAAAATAGAAACAGTGATGGCCAGGGAAATCAGAGCAGCAAGTACAACAGAAGCCAGCTGTGAACAGAATCAGGTTCATGATTTCTCATTTCTTACATACTTCTGAAAAGTTTCTAACTATACAACAGAAGTTGCAGCATCATTTGTGACAAAAACAACAAATGAATCCCAGGGTGGGCATAAGCACAGAACCAGCAGCAGAAAAGAATGGATCACTAGCAAGTAATTCTCACTGGCCAGTGCCAAGGGGGAAAGCTTGGAAGGAATGCACACTGCAGGCTGTTCACTGAGCAGACTGCTCAATTAGCTCTGTAGCAGTGAGTGGGCAAGCCAATGCCATCAAAAAAGGTAAAAGAACACAGGAAAACAATCATTGTAGTTGCAAAGTGAAAAGGTGATTCCACATAGTATCCCGAATTTAAAAACAACTGTGACATTCAGAACTGGAATTGTAAAACAGCCCTCAGAGAGTAGCATCCCTCAAGCTGTTCTCCCACGATATAGCACCCAGTCCTGTTGTTGCTCTTATTTCTTACAGGATTTTTCTGCGTGCAGTTAAAATGTATTTAAACATTAGTGGCTCAAATAAATACTTATAGTGCTTTTCTAAAACATGTAAGGGACAGAATACAAAAGCAACCCTTTTGCCTACCCATACACCATTTACAAAAGAGACAGACTTTATGACAGAGCTCTGTTTTGTATAGTAATTACCTGATTTTGAAACTCTCAATTTTATAGAAGTTGGCCCAATAGCTAGAAATGCCGAACTAAGTGTAGAAAAAGTCCTCAAAAGTACCAACCCTTAACATGGTTTGAGTATATTAAAGAAGATAAACCCCTCCAGCTCAGCAATGGATGTAAAACTTATATATGAAAATATTAAATTTTGGGTCCACTACAATATCACTGTTTTCCCCACTCTTTAGTGACAGGGATTCCACAGACTCCAGTAATCTTTATGGGCTAATAGAATAAGCCTATTTTCTAGTTTCTGCATGCCAGTAGCAGCACAAGGTAACCAAGGGCAAGAAAGGCCAAGGAGTGGGCTTAAACCATAGTCGCCAGCAATAAAAGTCTCTGAAGCTCTCCCTTGTATGCCAAGAGGGGAAATGGGAGAAGAAACCAAGAAGAGGAATGGGAATTGGCAGGAAATGAGCCTGGCACATTAGGTGAAATGCTATCCCCTATGTAATGCTAAGTGGAGCACTTATCTGTGCAACCCTTCAGGTCTTGCTTTTCCCACTACACAACAGTAATAGCAGGACTTCCATTAGCACAGGACTGGATCCTCCTTAACAGCCTTCTCAAAATTGGAAAGACATACTCATCATCCTGCATTTTTGTCATGCAAGATTAAGTTTTCATGAATCAAAATGGAGAGACTCAAATCCCAAACAAGTTGCCAGTAAAGGAATTAACAAAGCATGAGTTGGCTCAAAATTAACAGCACCTCCCTCATGTGTCTGCAAAAATCCGTGTTCAGCACTCACTCCATTGTAGCCTGCTTGCAACTATTTTTATGCATTTTCTCTCTCCTGCCAACTTTAGGCACTAAGATTGATCTGTACAGTATGTCAAATATGTGCTAACTCATCAAACTCAACATGTTTCATGCAAACACTTCCATTTTGATAATGCTTTCAGTGAAATTATTTTTTAGGAACAAGAAGAGCAAACTAAGACAAATATCATAGGCTAAGAAGTGAGAAGAACGGGTTCATGTGCCTGTGCTCTGCCTCAGTGACAAAAACTATTTTGAATTGAGCAGAAAGAAAACCTGAGGTGAGGTACCCCATATCCTACCAAACAAACCCTTACTGCACAGACCAAGCTTCTTTTCCCTAAACTGAAAGTTGCATGCTTTCTATTTGAAAAGGGAAATGCACTGACATTCAGGAAANAAAAAAAAAAAAAAAAAAAAAAAAAAGTCTGAAATGTATTTAATTTTCTTTATGGCACCTGAGAGAAATGGAAATTGGAAGCCTTGGGGAATGAGGTAAAATAGCAACAGCATCCCTCAGCCAGTCAGGCAGCACCTGCCCTTGCACTGGCAGCAATGCAGTGCAAACAAAACCAAAACTGAAAAGATAAATCCTTGGTTTTGGTCCTGCTGGTGAAGATCCACTAGCTTTTCATCAGGCTCAAGAGAAAAGAGCATATAAAATGAATTTTCAGAGTATTCCTCAATAACTAACTGCAATAGAGCTGGAAATTCTAGCTGAATTCACTGCAGACAATGAAAACATTTTCACATTGCTTAAAATGCTAAGGGGGAGCTGCAAGTGTCCCTCAAAGCATCCTGGCAATGAACCATAACTAATCAAGTTAAATATATACTGAGGGAGCTTCAGTTCTGGGGGGGATTGTTTTAACATCTACTGTAATCATAACTTAAATGACGGGAACAACTGACCAGAAAAACAATGTGGAGTTGAATAGTCTTTAAAATAGCATTTAACTTATCAACCACTGACACATCACAGCCATCACTTCTATTTCATCCACTGTTCAACAGCAACAAGTTGGACAGACAGAGCAAAAGGAAAACAAGGGAATATTCAAATTGTACACCTTTGTGTTCACAAATTGGCAGAAGTCAGTGGCACTAGACAACACATCACATTTTATTTTCTTCAGGGAACATAGTTTTTATCTAAATTGAATCAAATCAGTAAAATTTGTATGACTTATCAGGCATCTAGATACTCCATATTGTCAAAATCATAATTTTTCTCCTGTAGGAGCTCTATTTTAAAGCATGGTGCAAGAGGCCAATTTATATGACTAAAAAGAAGACATGACCCACAAAGGATCTCCTCATGCCCTGAATTTTGAGAGGAAAAAGCTCAGACAATTTTCCATTTTTGAAAGATACTGAGATCTATCATTGATATCTAGGGGGAGAATTGTAGGGGTAAGAAAATGGATTGGAATTCACAGCTTGCATTTTTCTGAGAAGGAAAAAGATGAGAAATAAACATTTGGTAAAGAGCCTATTCTTCAAAATTCTAAAGATAAAAATCACTATCTTTGTTAGCGTCTTCTGTTTACAACATTTATCTGATAAATACTCAGTTACTCCAACACAAGTCCCTTACAGGAGCTACTTGCACCAACTGTCACTAGAAATGAAGAGGAAAAGAGCGTTTACTAAACACACAAAAAGCCAGCATATTTAACACTTTTAAAAAACAAAGGCAAAATATAAGTGAAAACAAAATATGTTTCTTACACCAGCGTGCCTACTCACAAAGACAAAAAACGTACAGGAATTAAACCTGAATCTGGTACCTGGTCCACAAAGTTTACTGCAAGACCTACTTAATGCTGTAAGCACACTCACCACCTTTGATGGGAATTGTGGTTCTAAGCACTACTGAACATTAAGCTATTTTTAATTAGTAATAATTTATGAAAGTGCAGTTTGCAAGAGGTACCGAGGCCCTCAAACAAACTCGAGCTGAATTCAAAGTGCATCAGATATGGGAGCAGCAGGTACCACTACCATGCATAATTTATCATAATGGGACTTCTCCAGCATCCAGCAGCACTGCTCTGCAGGCTGCTCCTGCAGGCAGCTGGAAGAGCTGCTGAACAAGTGGCCTCTTAGAAGGTTTTTTGGGTATCACAGCTCCCCCGAGCTGAAAGCTCACCACGCAGCTGGCGAGGACAGCAGAGGGGCTTTTCATTCCCGTTTGATGTCATTCTGGCCTCTGAATTAAAGGCAGAATTTGTGGTGTGGGTGTCATATGAATCCCCTTTGAACTCAGAGTTGAAGTAAGAAAAGGAGTAATTTAAGTAATTCCCTGGGAATATAAGCCACTTTCTGCATGAGTTATTAAGACTTTTCAAGTCACTTGTAGAAGCAGCTGGAAGTAAAATCTGTCCTTCTGGGAGATCTTTTTATTGCTAGTGATGCTAAAAAAGACACTGAAACCTTCTGGGAAAACCAAAAGTAAAAGTCTACTGGGAAAGCCAACATATAGCAGGAAAAAAAAAAAAGCACCTCATGACAACAGTCATTGGCAGCTACAGATAACATTTGGGAACAAAAAACTCAGAGCCAAATGTTGCAGCATAAAGCACAGATTCTTTTCATCTTTTCCACACCAGTTTGAATACAAATTCTGTCTCGGGATAGTGTAAAAAGCATAGTAAGAAACAGAGCAAAGATTCGCTAGCTTTAATTATAAAGATATTAATTAAACCAATTTTGCCTTGAGATGGTTTCTTCCAGTACTACTTTCTCCTGCAGTAACTGCACTCTTTGAGCCAAATCAAAGCACAGGGTAATTAGTCCTGTAAACTAGAGACCTTATTCAGCTTCACTTGCACAGTCAAAAAACTCCTACTGAAGTCTCCTGCTGAAGTCCCAAGGAATTCTGCATAATTAAGGTGCAAAGAGGGCAGCTCTCAAGTTGCATCTGAAGAAATCTGGCTAGAGATGGGCTCTCTTAAATTACGATAGCTGGTTTAGAAATATTACCAGTATCCATCTCAAGGATGTGCTGCAAATCAGAATGCAAGGTTTGGTAGATTAAGCTAACAGGACAAGCAGTAGGTAAAAGAGGACTTTTACCTGCTTACTTAACAAAAGTTAAAGGTCTCTTTTGGGAGAGACCTGCCCTTGTCAAGTAGGACAGAATCTTCTGAGATCAAGTCTTAGGAAATGCTGCAGTTCCAAGAAGGATAGATCAACCCACCTGCCAGCTGTTACCCTGCCTTCTCACCACTGACAAAAGCATTTGTCTTAGCCAGTGCCTGGACATTTTACCTCAATAAACTGGCAAGAAATAATTTTTGGTTTGGTATTTGAGGAAAGAATAAAAGCCATCATTGGCTGTTTTGCTGGCAAAGCATGCTGGATGAACAGTAAGTAGCAGAGTCAAAGCAAGAGAGGAGACTAGATCAGATAGGCAGTTTGGGATGGAAGAGTAAACAGGATTACCAGTTTACATGACAGCCAGCTGTTGGATTAGATCAGTAAGTTTTTGCAACCTGAGAAGCTACTTCAAACAGTAGTGTTGGCTTCTTGAGTGTCACTGTTGAAATGTCACCCAGAAAAGGTCAGGAAGCTGGCTTAACCTCTGCAGGATGAGCAAAGGCATGGTGATCTCTTGACCTCTCTGTGCCCTTTTAAAGAACGTGGCTCTGCTGATTTGTCTTTCATTTGAAGACTGCGTAGAAAAAAATAATTCTTTTAAATCATGTCCTTTTAATTTGAAAAATTTTCTTTTTAAATCTGGACACAGAACAAGCTTGAGACATAAAATTAATTTCAGATTAGGCACACTTCAATTCAAACAGAAATGAGAAAAATAATAAAGGACTCCTTTTGACTAGCCTGTGAAAACCAGGTTTATTCCTATAAAGTGCATCTGTACATAAGTGAGAGATGTCAAGCCTGCTCAAACACTCTCACAAGACATCTAAATACATAAAACCAAATATCCTTGAAGCTGAGAGCTTCTCTGTTCAATTAATTTTCAAAAGTATGAAACACAAACAATATCAGATATTACAGAATTTTCAATCATTGAAACAGATTAAAGACTTCATTTAAATGGTAAATTTAAAATTCAGATTTTTATTTGCAGGAGATAGACCTGCAAGTTTGGCCACACATAAGGAAAATGTACAAAGGCAATCAGAAAGTGAAGAAAGGTTTAAATTTGTTAGTATAGTCCTTCAATTGTGGACATTTGGAAAGGTTTTTCACTGAGAGGATGCTTGATCCCTGGAACAGACTCCCCAAGAAAGTGGTCACAGCCCTGATCCTGCCAGAGTTCAAGAGATGTCTGAATGATGATCTTAGATGGTTTACTTTTAGGCAGTCCTGTGAGGAGCAGGGAGGTGGATTTTATGATCCTTACATTACAGGTTTCTTTCAACATGAGATATTTCATGACTCTATACATGTGTCAATGAAGTTCTTATGTAGAATTTTCATTATTGTCTCCAATACAGATATGCTGGAAACACAAGGAAATTACTGAAGAAGTAATTTTGATATTCATAAAGTTGTACACAAAAGTAACATGTTAAAATTTTAGTTACCAAAGACATTAAACACAGCATGAAGAAAAAAAACTATCACAGTACTTCTAATGAAAAAGATGCATTCAAGAGGAAACTTGTATTACAAGAAAAAGTATGAGAGGAATTCAGACGTTTTAACTGCAATGTTCAACTAATCCCAAGTTTTTGAGTATAAAAAAAAGAAAGTTATCTATAGATCTCGCTAGACAGAAGAAATTACTAAAGCAACAACAACTAAAACAAGTTTATTTTTCATATGATTTTTCATAGATCCTTTTCAAATACAAATTTCTATATATCAATTTAAAATATGGGTGACCATATTTTATTTTAAAACTATAACAAAATGTGTACACGTATGGACACACACTTCTGGAACACCTACAAGACAGAGTAGTGAGTACTTGAGACAGAAACACCTCAGAATGGAAGAAGGGAGTTACTGCTTGATTACACTTACACAATGCATCATAATCAAACTGGTGGAAGGCAAGGGGCAAAAACTCCTCGTGCTGAGGCTAGAAAATGCAAAAGGCAAGGGAAAAGCAAAGTAGGTGTAGCAATTTTATGAAAAATAATGCTTCCCAAGATGTCCTTTATGACAATTAAAGTAGCATATAAAGATAAGAAAGGGTTATGGAACACAGAGAAATAGAAAGGGCTCTAACCACATAAGAAATGTGACTAGAAAGCCCACCTTAGTGCTATTCTATTCTAAAAGGCAAAGTTCCTGTCCTGCTGCCAGCTGATGCATAGAATTCATTGCCTTTGAAGTTAATTATAGTTGTCCACATTACAATAGCTAGTGTTCTGCTGAGGAGATCAGAAGATTATATTCTCATATCAGTTTCCAAGAGCCATCATTTTTCTCTAGTTTACTCCTTAAAAAAAGAACAAAGTTTGAAATGTTGACACAATTTGTTGACTTCTGCTGTTTGTAAATGCAGTCCAGGCATTCTGCTTCCTTTCCTTTTAGAGCAGACCATCCCTCAGTTTAATGCTAACAAGTCTCCTGGTTGCCTCTTAAATAAATAGTTTTGGTTTAGTGCCATGTACTGGTGTGAAACATTCCTGTTTAGAGTGTGGTATATTTAACCTGTTGCATGTCAAACCGAGCACAGCCAAGAAGTATCTATCAGGAAGAGAGGCATGCTCCTAAAAGTGAAGATTGATTTATGCTCTTCTCTTCATATTAAAATGCCATGCATCTCAAACAGGGTAGAAGCTGCATACCTAGAGTGTTTATGGAAATGATATGTTTATTTTACATGAGTAGATAGCAGACATTTGCCAGGAACCCTGCATAAGCAAGTGCTTCTGCTGCTTATTTTTGGGTAAGGGAGTATATGCAGACTGACTCCACATCCAAAATTCCTACCCCACTTGACGACAAAGGGATCAACTTGACAAATAGCTTAAACTGTACACTCAGGAGCACAAATAACTGTGATGAGCCGTGTTACTGGGGTATGTATTTATTAATAAAAAAATTAAATACTGGATTCCATAACTGACATTAACCAAGCAGGTGACTTATCCAAGATGATGGATACAATATGCTAATCAAAACCAGCATGTCAATGAGTGATTAGAGCCATTAATTAGAGACTCCTCTTTAGGAGAAACAAAGTTTTGAGTAAGAAACCTCAAAATAAAAGCTTTAGATGACATTCCTATTTCTATTGGGATAGCAGGTACAGGTGCCAGTTGGAAATATCTGCTTATTGAGTGAGTGGCTGTACTAAATGCAAGCAAAAAAAAAAAAAAAATCTCTCTCTTACCCAAAGACCTTTATATTACTGTTTGAAAAATTAAAACAAATTAATCAGAGCTCCTAAGAATAAAAATGATAATGTTACAGGAAAGATTTCTTCTTTGTTCAAACAGAAAACAATGGAACAAAAGTTTGATTGGGGAATATTTTGGAAGCGGGTTTAAAAGAAAAGTGTTGTCCAAAAGTGTTGCTGCTCCTGTGGAAATAAAAATAATCCTAACCACTTCACCTCTCCTTGCATATCCTTGTTGTCCATCTTCTCTGATTATAGCAAAGAGGGTCACCAAATGCATAATGTCCATAATTTCTCCTTAGTGTTAAAGGCACCTAAGAGTTCTCTCTCGCTTTATGCATGAATTTCAGTTCCTCCTGGAACTGGTGAAGGCCTGCATCTCCTCAAGGCTGCTTTCTACTCCCACTCACTGCAGGAATAATCTGATTTTTCTCCAAACCCTACAGGAGAGAAGCACAGCCACAGCAGACCCCTAAAGTTTTACTAAAGGCTACTTTGAGCTATTTTGCCATCAAAAAACCTCCACTCTGAGCATAGGGAAAGGACCACAGACAGCAACACAGACCAGCCACAGTGGGACAGAACCCTGCACACTGCTCATGGTGGCAACTGCTTCCACTTAAAGCTATGAGAACAAAACAGCTGGACTGTGTTAGGAACACATTAAGCCCTGAACAGTACTGACCAATGTATTGTAGCACTCCTAATCAACCTAGGAGAAGAGGTCACTAAGCTGGTAAGAGGTTGCCTTCCTCAGAGCAGAGCNNCCTCAGAGCAGAGCCACCAGCCATCACGCTGTGCCGTGTACACTGAGAGCAGCAGCATTAAAAATGGCCATAGACACTATGCAAAAGCAGAAAAAAACCAATAGTGTACCAACAAAAGAAGAAACTGAACTAAAAAAGACTATTATGGAGGACTCCCAAATACATTGTTTGAGAGAAATACAGCTCTTTGGGGACAAAAAAATCAATTTGTACTTTATGTTTCATTGTTGTACAGCAGATGCAATCCAATATTGAATTTATTGAAATTGTTGAGGTACAGGAAGATATAGTCAGAATCAAGCACTAGGACTTAAATTTGGTGAAAAATCTTTTTGATGCAGTGTGAAAAAACTTACTTTATAGAGCATAACAACTGGTTGCTATTCCCTCAGCATCAAACTTGGTACTAAGGCCATTACCAATGAAGGCAGGAAAAGTTATTTTGGGTAGCTTTTGGCATAAAATAAAAGAACACTCACTGGTTTTGTAAGTCTGAGTCTTATCCTTAAGAATTTAAGCAAGAATAGCATGATATTGTTCTCTAATCTGGTGGGAAAAAAAAAACAAACAAACAAACAGAAAGATTACAGAAGAGGTAATGAAAACCCAGGACAACACAGAAGACTCATACAGAAGAGAATTATAAACTAAGGTATAGCAGTTTGGGTATTGCCAAACTCACATTTACCAACATTCCAAAACATATGCTTGGAATGAAGAAGATCTACTAGTCAAATAAGTTTGGGGGTTTTTTGTAAGCTGAAATTGTGGTTTCCCCGGCTGGGTAAACTTGGGGGCTGGGCATACTGAGAACCAATGTAAAAAATCAGTACTGTGTAGAAATAATCTTTTAATACAGCTTTGTAGTTTAAAAAGAAAGAAGCAATGAAGTCATGCAACAGATGACACATTCTTAAAGGTCTCTCTCAGATGTTACCACTGAAGTCCCATGGAAAGTGCAAATGGGACAGGATTCAAACAGGCTCTTTTCCTGCTGTCTGCCCCAATTCTGGTGATCCCTTAGTCCAGTGACTAAAAATCAAACCAGCCTTTAGATACAAACATCTGTTGGATGCAAGGCTCCTCTGCTTACACCCTTCCTGAGATGTTAGGGAAGGCTATTTCCCAAACCAGCTTTTTCTAGGCACATCCTTTGGCTCACACAGAGTCTTTGAATTTCTACCTAATCCTCCCCAAGGTCTATGATGGCCAAGCAAGTTGTTATGCTCAACAACTCTTGAGTTTTAAAATTGCAAGGAGTACAAAAACAAAGCTTCCTGTTGCAAATCAAAAGGTATACATTTTATTAAAATTATCCCAAAGTCATAACATAAAACCTCAAAATCCAAACCCTCCTTGAAAATTGCAGGAAAAATTACCACATGCTACAAATAATTTTAAAGATAGGAGGTCTGTTCATCAAACTTTGTCTAAATTGCAAATAAAGTTTTCCATGCTCATTGCTCACTTGTGAGCAAAATAAATGGCCTTTCAAAATTTTAATGACTCATCGAATTTGCTGATGGTGTTAAAACGGACTTCCTTAGAGGATCACAAATACTCCTTATTACTGAGACAGTCAAAATTAACACCAGATAAAAAAAATCTCTGTATGTTAGCTCTGTCTGTCCTCCACAAATCTTCTCAATATAAATCTCAACCACTTTCATCCTAAAAACTACGGCCATTGTATATATGAGACACTAGTCATGACATCTCTCTCCTCTGAACAGGTAGAAATAAAGGCAAAAATTAATCCTGCCAGGATTTTTTGTGCTCTATTTACACTTCTTTACTGTCTTCTCAGAGCTGCTGTGGTATGAAATACTCCAAATCTGAGAGCAGCTGCATTTGTGGGAGACTTGGGCACATCAGCATGCCAGAGGAACGAAGGCAAGATGTCAGCTAAATGTGCTATGGCAAATATTTCACTCTTAATTGACAGGCATTACAACAGAAAAACTCCAGGCAATGAAGGCACTGGGCACAGGCAAGGTAGATGCTGAGCATATGTAAAAGAGGAAAACAAGGTAAAGAGTACTATTTTTACCGGTGACAACTACACCATGGTTTGACACCTTGTTACCCATCATAGACTGTTACCTTCTTTCCATCTTTAAATTCCTGTTACAGTTTCATCTGTGAACCAAAATGCTGCAAACAAAACATTACAGAAATAAATCAATTTACCCTAAAATTACCTCAACCAAGAAACTCTTGCTATCCACACTATGTACACAAGGGAACTGAGAGCATAAGGATTAAAAATCTCAAAATAACACTGATGGCAGAAGTAAGAAATGAGCCTTGACTTTAAGTCAGTCTGTTGTGTCATGATTACTGAATCATCCTACTCTCCCCCAAATCTGAATGCTAAGAAGGGATCAGGACTGTTAGATCTTTCTAAAATAAAGTAAATAAAATCAGAAGCTCATTCTTCACTCCCTGTTCACTACTTTATAGTCTTAACTTCACATTGCACAGTTCACACAGCAAATAAAGAAGCCCCAAACCCACAAGGCAATGGGAAACAGTCTGCACCATTATTGTATATTAAACCTATTAGTGGAATCACTTCCCATGAAAGCAGCAGGATGACAATTCTAACCAAACTAGAAAGTGCGTGTGCAGAGTGTGTACAATACAAAGCTCAGATTGCAGAAGGATGATGGCATGATCTCATTTTTACTCAGAGTTACTGATGTAATGCTACAAGGTTCAGTGGAGAGCTCTTGGTTTAATACTCCCAGTCAATCAAAACAAGAGTTCCAGTTACTAATAACATCAGCTCTCAGAATTGCTTTTAAGCTGTTTATGGGCCTGCAGGGCATCAGCAAAAAGGTTTATTTTGGGTTGTACAAATAAGCATATTTTCATGCAGGGTTACAGAATTTAAAAAACAAAATACTAGAGCAAATCTTCAGTTGGAACAAGTTGTTCATTCATTTCAGTAAAGCAGCCTCTTCATATTTATCTATTTTCAATTGACCCTGTCAGAGATGTTGGCAACTACTGCTTTTACATCTATGCATCTCAACGTGTCTTTATATTGAAGAGTCCTACCCTTCCCAACCACTAGTCCCCCAAACAACAAAATATCAATCAAAACACAAAGAAACCAAAATTCACTATACAACCCCAAAACCCATAATATAAACAAAATACTAGGGTAAAGCAGAATAGTTGATTTTAATTGAAATATTTTGTAAATACTTTTTTAGGTAAAGTGTCTTTCTAATTATCCTTCCATGACAATTGTGGAAAGAGAGGGGCAGGGAAGAGTGGGAGACAAAAATGAATTTGAATTCATCTGATGAATAAATGAGTTAAGGCAAGCTTCCTTTTTTAAACCTCTCACTTTGTAAACCTCCTGCAGAAATTGAGGGCATCAGAGTCTGCAGATTTTTTTTTAAGTCTGTTGTCCCATTTTTCAGTCATGCTCATTCTAGCATAAATTTAGAATTGACCAGACACAAACAAAATCCTGTTTTTCTCTGTCACATCCAAAGCCTGTAAGAAGTGTAGAAGTCCCATTCTGGGAAGGATAAGCTTCCAATTTTGCTAGCTTGGTAAAACTTCATTACACAAATGTCTTGCTGTACCACCTGAAGAGGCTTAGTCTGATCTTTTCACTACTGTAAGCCAGTTCTTATTTAAGTTGCACAAAAGCTTAAGAAATCATGGCTCAAATACTTTAAATTGACCATAGCAGGCCACAGGTGACATTCAATATCCCTAGCAAAAATCCTTAATGGAACTTCTGCTTAATATGATTTTATTTATTTTCCTCCTTGAGCTTCTTCTGACCCCAGACTTACATGCAGATGCACTACCCAAAAAAATCCTCTGACAGCTGGGAGTCTCTGGCCCATTCCAAAGCTGCACGGCCAGTGAACCTGTCTTGGGTCCAACCTGCATGTTCTCCAGAAAGATAGGTTGTAGTGCAAGACTAAGGATGCTTTGGGATTGGGAGAGGAATTTGAGATACCATACTTATTGTTTCTGCTGTTAATTACTGGGAGGATTTACATTTTTTTAAAGAGATGGCAATTTAAAAAAATATAAAATTACTATGATACATTTAAAACAAATGGATTAATAAATAATTCATTAATTTATGGATGGTGTAAAAGCATACTTGCACTTAAAGCAGATTAATTAGTATCTGGAATAAATTATTACCAAAAAAATGCAAATTAGTTTTCCACTACAAGAATAGTTCATTCACATTATTTGATATTTATAGCTATGTTCAATGTAGAACAATAAATATCTTTATGAAAACAAAGGAATCAAGATTAATTCCATGCTGCTTAAGTGGACTTTAGGCTGTCTTCTAGACATACATGCAATTTTTAAAAAGCACTTCTCTCTGAAAAGAGAAAAAACAAACTTGACAGGTGAAGATAAATGTCTTCATTTTCAGTTTTTCACAGGAACCTTGTCTTTGTGATGCCTACAGATACCCTGCTAGATATAAAACTAAACAAGTTCCTGAAACTGGCTGTAAGCCAATATTTGATATATGTATTTTGAAGAGATAAAAAGACCCCCAAAACCAAAATAAAACCCCCATGGACACAAAGATATTACTCCAAAGATAACTCTTTCCCCCACTCCAAATTCCACTAGCTTACATGAAAATGACTTTTAAAGAGGTTCACATTTTCAATAAAATATGACCCAATTATCAAGCAATAAAACCAAAAATCTCCCCGTTTTCTTTTAATAGATAATAAAATAAAGACATGGGTTACTTTTATTGATTTCAGTTATTTCAATTCACCCACAAAAACACACATCCATTTTACATTTCCTCCTCTCTCTTCTAAAACTTCAGTATGTGGAGCTTCCCCTTCTTCCCAGTTCGGAGCCAGGGAAAAGTGTCCTTTCAGCTAAATGATCTTGTGAAAGCCTATGGACACAATCAGGTCAACGTGGATGTTCAGAAAAAGCTCTACCAGAAATCAGAGTAAGGATTCTTTAGTCACTGGGTTCGCTGATACTGCTGCAAACTGATCTTTGCTTATATCTGTACCTGTTTCTCTCAGCTTCCCTGTGAGCACCTGCAACTTCCTTCCCCAAAATTTAAGCTGAATTTATTGTAGCAAGCCCAGATATGAGCCAGTCCACTCTGGCTCACCTAAAAACTCAAACCCTTGTATTTCATCATTACCTACAATTAATTCCATGCAGGATGATATCTCAAGTGTAATAAAACCCCCAAACCAGTTGAGACCTCATTATATAATAATAGTAAAGATTTTCAGTCACATTCAAGATGCATATCTAGGGAAAGAGAGACTCAGTGCTTGGTTTATATATGAAATTTCTGTTTCTCTTCAAATTCTTTTTCATAGTTCCCTGGCATATTTGGCTAATTCCTGAAAATATAAGTTAAGCTTTGCACCTCCTGTATTTACAGTGTTCCTTCATCCTGTTTGACTGAAAACATAGATTGTAGAATAAATTTCTGGCCATAGTAAATCTGAAGTGAGGCTTACTTAGTGCTATAATTCATATTTTCAGTATAAGTTTTGACAAACTATAGCATTATTTAATGTGTATAAAAGTGGGCTTTGTTTTCTTTTGACAATTTAATTTTTTAATATAGTCAAGTATTTAGTGCTACACAGAAAGAATCTGTTAGACTGCATGAGTGACCACAAAGCATCACAATAATTTTTGTTCCTTTCAGATTATAGTAAAATAGATACTTAAGAACACATACAAGGTTTTAGAGACATTAAACAAGTTTACAGAAATTACCTTACCCTCAACCAGCTCTTGCCATCTGAGTTCTGAAGTGGGAAGCTCATGGAAATCAAATAAGGGAAGAAAACCCATGACTCTCGGAAACAGAAGACCCTACCTTTAAGCCAGGAGAGCAGGTTTAGCCCATCTCCTTTCCCAAAAGGACAGATGAGTAAGGGGATATTTGTTATAATGGAGAGACAAGGACTTTTAGCCTTTCTGCCTACTGCACACTATCTACAGTTTGTGCTCTTTGCTCAAGAGCTGGACCTTGAATAAAGTCCTTGAAATCAAAACATCTATTATTGCTAATTGCATTCAAAATATATAGGAAGTTTCAGTATCCAGACTGAATACCTTTGCCTTAGAAAGAGTAATACCAAACATCTTTTTTTCATGAAAGGCATTCTATTTTGAGCACTGACAGAAGTACAAAATCTCATTGACATTTGCCTCTGTTCTATGTCGATAATATTTGGCTTCTGGTGTTGGTGGCAGCCCTCTTTAGGGCTGAGTAAAAAACTAAAATCTCTGTCAAAGTCTATGTAAGACAGCAGCCTGGGATCCAATAGGTGAAGATGTTAACAGGACCAATGGTATTGTACAAAAAAGATGTGTCTCCAACTCTCAAGCATGAAATAAAATAATGTACACACTACAATATAGTATGGAAAACTACCATTAAACTGTAAAGCAAACCAAAAAGCCCCTTACAATACTTTTGGATTAAACTAAAAATTAATTTTATCACTGAAATTATCTAGTCACCCTTTCATAATATCATGTCTGAGAATGTTATTTCTTAATTCTTCTGTTCAACCTTAGCACTCTTAACAAGAGTTCCTTTTGAATAGAAAGATTTGATTGAACAAAAAGTATCTTTTTCAAAACCATCTGACATTGACCTAAAGAAGTGGCAAGAATCTAGAAGTGCCAAGTTACCCACACTTCTGTGTTCTACTTTCAGTCTACCCTCCCTATTGAGAAATTATGCTGCATTCCCAGCCTGAAGTTTCCCCAGCTCCCAGATGCCGGACCTTGCTTTTTCCTGATCATACAGAGCTTGTTCTCAAGTACCACCTCTTTGCACAGCTACTCAGAGGTTTAACTTAGAAGCAATTTCCAAAGTGATTCCAGTATACAAGCACCATTTCACTTAGATTTACCTGTGCAAAATTTTTTAAGCAGTGTTACTTATAAAGAACCATGACATCCTACAGGCCATGCAAGCATTACTGCTCCAGGCATTCTCAATACTGTTTTATCATTTCAGCTGCAAATGAGCTTGTGAAGAACAATATGGAAGGAGTTAATGGAGGTATAATTCCTTCACTTGGCTCCAAGGACATTTCTGCACCACAAAAATAAACATGGTGGCACTACATACATTTCCTAGATAGGACAGCGCAAAACATCTTTGTCATTTATTTGGACAAAGAATGCACAATCAAAAATTATTTCAGCATTTTTCAGAAATCCGAATATCTGTTATGTATCAAGAGAGCTGTCCTAGAAACCTACATAATGCCAGACTTTTCTGTTAAGCAGCAAAGCATTCTATATTTATGTGCATCAACATCAGGATCCCAGGGAATTTGCATATACATAAATTGAACAGTCATCTGTTAAATATTGACCGGAATCAAATCCTGTACTTCCAACCCTGGCATACAAAAGTTATGAAAATTTTCCTCTTCATCTTAGGAGACCAATTTTAGCACATATCAGTTGTTACTGTTCTTGGATACAGACATGCAGTCTATATTTCAATACCACTGTTTCTCAACTAAGTCAGAAACTGGAAGATGAAAGCTTTGTCACTGAAATCTGAAAATTCTCATCACTCCCTGATAGATGTCTTCTTTTTGCCAAGTATTTCTTGTATCTTACAGAACTTGTATCATCTTGTGTATGACTTGTTTGTGTAAATAATTAGAGAGAAAGCACGTTTGCAAATGAATAGGCAAAATCTAGTGTAGCTCTACTGCAAAAAACCCAAAACTTGCAAAGGAAACATGTTTAATCAATGGCCTAGGATAAGGCAGTAATAAGTGCTATTCATCCCTCTCCTTCCCAAATCTATAGGGTGTTTGAATCATGCCTAGTTTTAAACACCTATCCAAAAAAAAAGAGCCTTTTCTGCTCTCAAAAAAGCAAAAAAACTAAACACCCCC